>QANZ01041233.1:26761-64838 GCA_003254925.1 Chamaecrista fasciculata | reverse complement strand
TTTTTTTGGTGGCTGAAACTACATTTGTTCTCTCAAATGTTTATTATTTTTTCAATTTGGTCCATTTTATCTCATTTCTTCTACATTTTTTCAATTTTTTTAAAACCTCCTCTCATTTAATTTTTTCTACCTCACTGATTTTTTCTAGCTAAAGTCACATTTTGGTCCATCACAACTTTTATTTTTCTCAATTTGGTCCATCTTATTTAATCTTAATATATTTAAACATTCTAATTTTTTAAAAAACTTTTTACCTATTTGATTTATCTTATCTTTTTGTTTAGTAAACTTCAAAATATCATATATTTTTATTTTTTATCTCATATTATTATTAATTATATTTTTTTTCATACATATATTATTTATATATAATATTAATTATATATTTTTTAATATATAATTATTATGTGAAAAAAAATTGGCCCCCCTACATGCAATTCCTGGCTCCGTCCCTGCCATTGGTTTTAAATGCACTTCCAAGCCATGAAAACTTCTCTCCATAATGGTCCTTTTTTTAAAGTGCACCTGTATTTGTCACATCATCAGTCAACTCAGCCTGCCAAATCAGCACTAACGACATATAATAGATGGAAAAAGTGCACTTGGGACCAACGGTGAGACGTTTTCAAAAGTTAGGGGACCAAAATTGCAACAAAAAAAATTAGGGGACCAAATTGAGACATTTTCAAAAGTTAGTGAATCTAAATTGCAAACAAAAAAAATTTAAATCCTTACAAAAGTTAGAGACCAAAAGTGCACTTAAGCTTTTTTATAATGAGTGCATTTTCAATATTCATATACTATCAAGTATCAATACTTGATAAATTTGTTTTAACATTTTCAATATCCATATACTACCAAAATAATATTAATTTTCCAAAATATAAAATATCTTCTAGAAAATTAACCAAATTTTTTTTTTAAATTTATGAGTATATTAAACTGATAGCTTTAATTATTTTTCCAGTTAGAAAATAAAAATTTTAGTTATTTTAGAAAATAAGAGTCGTTAATTATTTTTTATATAAAAAAAAGAGCAAACCCCCTTTTTGGTCCCTCAATTGTTACTGAGTCGAGGAATCGGTCCCTCAATTGTGGGAAACTACAATTCAGTCCCTCAATTGTACAATCCCGTTTAAATTTTGGTCCCTCACGTCTGGTCCGTTAGTGATAGAGGTGTTAAGTGATGACGTGTCACCGTTATCTGCTTAGGTGGCCGTTAAATGCTTAGTTGAGGGACAAAATTCTCGACTCAGTAACAATTGAGGGACCAAAAAGGGGGTTTGCTCAAATTAGTATACAACTCATTTCCACTTGACACCTCATTAAAACTACTCTCTTGCAATTTGGTCCCAAAACCCCTAAATCCCCTAAAACTTTTTTTTAATCCTCTTATTCATCTTTTTCATCTTCTTCATTCATTTTAGTTCCAAATGCTAAAAATAAAATTGTAAAGTATCCCAAAACCCTTCCAAACATTCCAATTTAGTCCTTAAATGTATTAAAAACCCTAAAACTTAAGCCCCAAACTCTAAACCCTAAACCCTAAAATCCTAAACTCTAAACCCTAAAACCCTAAACCCTAAAACCCTAAATTCCTAAAATTGTCAAGTGTCCCAAAACTCTTCCAAACATTCCAATTTAGTCCTTAATTAAAAGTATTAAAAACCCTAAAATCTTAAAACCCTAAACCCTAAAATCTAAAACCCTAAACCCTAAATCCTAAACCCCTAAAAAAACTACTCTCTTGCAATTTGGTCCCTAAATCCTACTTTCCTCTTCATCATCTTCATCTTTCATCATCTTCATCTTCTCATCCACTCCAAATCCCAAACCAGAAAACCCTAAAACTACACAACCAGAAATCACCAAAGATTACACAAGTTTCATCAATTCATCAATTATTGATAAAAAAAAATTAGTTTATCATCAGTTCATATCATCATCATCATCATTCATCAGTTCATCATCCAAAAATTAAAAAAAAATCAGTTCATATCATCATCATCATCATCATTCATCAGCCGAAAAGCTCTCGTGGCAGCGAAGGAAGGAATCGAGAAGCTTAGAGACTCATGAGAGAGAAAGCAAGTCGCGACAGAGTGAACATGTGGCGTCGTTGAGCTTTCCATGGAGTGAACCTGATGGTCGCAACAGAGACTCAAAAGCGAACGGTCGAAGTGGGTAAACGACGACGGCGACGACGAGTTTTCATCATCAGTCGCAGGCATTCTCTCGGAATTTCTTCAAAATCGAAAGAAACCCCAAACTTTCTCCCCCAATTCGATTTCGAACCCTAAGAAATGAATGAATGTATCTCGCGATGCCCAAAATGGTTGTGAACTTGAAATCAAACCCAGAAATTGAAGAATCGAGCGAGAGAATGTTTAAGGATTTGAAGAATCGAGCCATTTTGAAGTTTGGGGATTTGGTTGAAGCAGTAGGATCGACGGTGAGGAATGAAAGATGAGGGAGGAATGAGGATGAAGATGAAGATGAAGAAATTAGGGTTCAGGGACTAAAATGTTTTTTTTAATTATGATTTAATAAATTGAGAATAGTGGGATAAAATGAATGAACTCAAATTAGATTTTTTTTTAGGGTTTAGGGTTTTAGGGTTTTTAATACATTTAAGGACTAAATTGGAATGTTTGGAAAGGTTTTGGGATACTTTACAATTTTATTTTTAGGATTTGGGACTAAAATGAATGAAGAAGATGAAAAAGATGAAGAAGAGGATTAAAAAAAGTTTTAGGGGATTTAGGGGTTTTGGGACCAAATTGCAAGAGAGTAGTTTTAATGAGGTGTCAAGTGGAAATGAGTTGGATATTAATTTGAGCAAACCCCCTTTTTGGTCCCTCAATTGTTACTGAGTCGAGGATTTGGTCCCTCAACTAAGCATTTAACGGCCACCTAAGCAGATAACGGTGACATGTCATCACTTAACACCTCTATCACTTACGGACAAGACGGAGGGACCAAAACGTAAACAGGATTGTACAATTGAGGGACTGAGTTGTAGTTTCCCACAATTGAGGGACCGATTCTTCGACTCAGTAACAATTGAGGGACCAAAAAATGGGATTTGCTCTAAAAAAAAATGAAAATGGCATGTGCGACGTTAGTAGGCAAACGGTGTCAGAAGAAGACGCAGCGTTCGGTGGCTATGTCACCGCTGCTTCTATCAATCATTCAATACACAAAGCTTACACACTCCAAACCATAATAAGTTAATAACTGAAACCACAAACCAATATATTCCCAAAATCCACTTATTTCAATTTTAATCATTTTTAATTTTAATTAAAATATAGCCAATTTTTTATTTTATTTATATTTTTTATTCAAAATTTTAATTTAGTGTCTACAACCTTTTTTTTTAAAAAAAAATAAATCAATTCTTATGCGTTGTTATTGAGATTTTAATATATGAAGCATGAATACTGATACAGGTACGGGACACGACACATCAAATTCTTAAACTTACATGACACGACACGGCATATATTTATATATATAAATAATTAAAAAATTTATAAATTTTGATGAAAACTTTAAAATTATAATATAGGGTAAATTACACTTTGGTACCCTATGGTTTGACCCTATTTCACTTTGGTACCCTGTGGTATTTTCCATTAACACTTTGGTACCCTTTGGAGCTATTTTGTAATTTTAACCATAACAAATTTTGCAAAAATTACATATTGACCCCAAAAAATTTTCAAAAAATTACAAATAGGTCCCTGGATACATATTATATAGGGACTAAAATGAAAAATTTAAAATTTTTTTGGGGTCAATATGTAATTTTTGTAAAATTTATTATGGTTAAAATTACAAAATAGCTCCAAAGGGTACCAAAGTGTTAATAAAGAATACCACGGGGTACCAAAGTGTCAAGTTTCAAACCACAGGGTACCAAAGTGAAATAGGGTCAAACCACAGGGTACCAAAGTGTAATTTACCCTATAATATATATCATATGTGTCATTATTTTTTATTGTTTGTGAAGTTAAAACTTAAAATCACAAAAAATTGATTTATATTTTGAAATTTATGAATATGTGTGGTGTGGGTGTTATATGAGTGTCAAACATCGATACATATCTGATACGGTGACATGCCTTCAAAATAAAGTGTTCATGCTTCATAAAATTTTATAAAGGAAAGATTTCCCCCATTAAAAGAACTCTTTAAACAGCATCATCTTGACAATATCTCAGGACTCATTCTTACATAATCTAAGAAACTTAATGCAACATTTAAAAAACTTATAACTCTGATATCATACCATATTAGAATTTTTATGAAAATGGAAACTCTCATAAATGCAAAAATCTTTAATTTTTATCTTCTTTCCATAATGATGTTTTGTCTTAATTGTTATTTTTTTTAATTATTGTCAAATCCATTTATTTAAGAAAATTATTTAAATTATATTTTTTGTTGTGTTCCTAATTTATTTGAAATCTCTCTCTTATTTGAGATTGATTTTTAGAATATTAAATTAGATTTCTTAAAAATAATTTTATATTCTATATTCCCATATATAATGAACTTTTTACTAACTTTTTTTTTTGTCAGAACTTTTTACTAATTGAATAACAACAATGATAAGTTTTTTAAATGTAGTCCTTGCTCCCTACTACTTAATTCTATGAAATATTAACTTTTTTTTTTTAGAGATTCATGTGAAATAAGGAAATATAGAATTAATTTACTATATATGTTAATAAAAAATTTAAAAATTTTAATATTAGAATTTTTTATTATTAATAATTATTTTTGTCAACACTAAATGAACATATATATAGTAGAAATATGAAATCAAATTTCAAATTATTAGTGTAAAACGACGTCGTGTCCCTCATCTTATGCGATCCCACTTTGCTTTCCCATATGGGGCGTGAGACAGAGGCATTTCGTGGCGGTGCACGTGGCTTCAGCTGAAGAAGCAATGCAATTCTTAATTGTGTGATTATTATTAATTAAGGAATGCAAACATGATCACATGTAATGTAATGTGACAACATCACACTTCATTCTAAATAATACTAATACCATCTCGAATTTCCATGATAGCTGTCTATTATTTCTTAGATTCTCCTATTTTTTGTTTGGGACATTTGTCATTTGAAAAGCTGTCTATGAATTGCCTAATTTTCTTTTTATGCATATGCTTTTTTTTATTAATTAGAAAATATCAATACACTAGAGAAACAAAACACAAAGAACACATAAAAATAAAACGATAACTACTACTACTTCTAACCCTAGTACTAGGTACGATCTTAGCTTTGCTATGAATTGCCTAGTAAATAGTAACGCAAGTCAAAATAAGTTACTACTATTATTTTTTTTTTATTAATATTATGCAAAATGGATTTGAATATATTTGTAAACTGAACATCTTTAATGAAAAAGGAAAATAACCCCCACCCCCAATTTTATAGGAAATGGAAACTTTGAATGTTTCAAAATTCATCACTTTCCATATGATATTTATATAACATGATTGGTGAATTTCAAATGTGTTTCAAATAACATAAATTTTTTTTAAGAAAATACTAACCATAAACTGAACATAAGAATTCCAATAAAACGTAATAATACCAGAGTTATTAAAACCGAACCGGACCGGCCGGTCCGAACGGTTGAACCGGGAACCGACCATTAGGCCGGTCCAAGTTATCTTAATAACCGGCCAGACAGAGAACCGGCTAAAAACCGGTGAAAACCGGCCTGAACCGGTCCTGGTTTATTTTTTTTATTTTCTTTTTTCTTTTTTTATTTTTTTGGTCTTTTTTTATAATTATGGGTCAAATATTAGAAATGTTGATTATAAACCAAAATTTGATAGAGAAAGTGATCATAAAATATCACTTGATATATTATATTGTTGAACATTATGAAAATTGATTATTTTTATATTAATTCATGTTAATTTATAAAATTGTATTAATATATTAATGTTATAATTGTATTTTGTAACCTAATTATGAATATTTGAATTAAAATTTTATCATATATATAGATTTTTTTTATTTTTAATTTATTTATTTGTCAACGGTCCGACCCCGGTTAGACCCTAGTTGAACCATTAAATCTTGAACACTTCCTTTGACCGGTTCAATGGCCGGTCCGGTTTTAATAATAAATTAATATTTTTTATTTCTATAGAAATGAATCCTATCCTATCCTATCCTATAATTAAATAAAACAAAAAAACATAACAAAAAAGAGGTTCAAAAAATCAAGCCATAACAATTGCAACAAAACCGCCACGCGTCCATCTCACACGGTCTTAATTCCATGTCGGTTTCCCAGTGCAGCCGGTAAAATTCACCGGACACGTGTCAGTCACAATCTTCTTCCTTCTTTCTTCGCTTTAGCCTTAACTACCAGTGTAGTAGGAATTAGAGCACACACACACACACACAGTATCACCACTTTACTCTTTCCACGTTTCACTATTCTCTCTCTCTCTCTCTGTCTTCTTCCTCAGCCACAAAAATCCACCATTTTTTCCGTCGGGAAAATCTAGTATCTCATGCTTCCCTCATCAAGTCATTCCTCGCTGGAATCCTTATCCCACAGAAAACCCAGAACCCCTGAACTTTTCGACTCCAAAATCTCCCTCAATTCTCTATCTTCAGTGTTTCAACCCCTTTTCTCTCCTCAAAATCCTCGCGCATGGATCCTCCTTACCGTCATCTTCATCCAGATCGTCCTCCTCTGCAACCTCCGTAGCTTCCCTTCCTCCGTCGCCCTCCGCCACCGTCACCACCACCACCACCACCACGACAGTGTCGGCGTCGTACAGAAAATACCCCACCAGAACAGCAATGAAAACACCGTCGCCGCCGATGAGGATTCCAGCGACCAATGTAGCTCCGGCTGGGTCTTCATCTACGACCTTCCTCGAACCTTCAACCAAGAAATCCTCGAGAATTGCGATAACCTAAACCCATGGAGTTCTCGCTGCGACGCCCTCTCCAACGACGGATTCGGCCAAGCCGCCGCCACCGGAATCGCCGGAATCGTGCCGGAAAATCTAGCTCCGGCGTGGTACTGGACAGACCAATTCGTTTCAGAAATCATCTTCCACAACCGCATGCTTCGCCATAAATGTAGAGTCTCAGAGCCAGAATCTGCTACGGCGTTCTACATCCCCTTTTACGCCGGACTCGCCGTCGGAAAATTCCTCTGGTCTAGATCCTCCGCCGTAGAACGCGATAAACACTGTAAAATGATGCTAAATTGGATCCAAAACCAACCCTACTTCCAAAAATCAAACGGATGGAACCACTTCATTACCATGGGCCGCATCACATGGGATTTCCGCCGATCGAAAGACGAAGATTGGGGTTCTAGCTGTATCTATCAACCATCAATGAAGAACATCACGCGTCTCTTAATCGAACGAAACCCTTGGGACTATTTCGACATTGGTGTACCTTACCCTACCGGATTCCATCCCAGATCCGCCGGCGACGTCGCACGGTGGCAATCCTTCGTCCGCCACCGTCGCCGGAAAACCCTCTTCTGTTTCGCCGGCGCGCCTCGCCGATCATTCAAGAACGATTTCCGCGGAATTTTGCTGAATCAGTGTCGCGATTCCGGCGAATCGTGCCGCGCCGTGAACTGCGCCGGAAATCGGTGTTCTAACGGCACGTCGGTGATTCTCGAAACGTTTCTTGATTCCGATTTCTGCTTGCAGCCACGAGGAGATAGCTTCACTCGGAGATCGATCTTCGATTGCATGCTGGCCGGTTCGATTCCGGTTTTTTTCTGGAGGCGAACGGCTTACTTTCAGTACCAGTGGTTTCTGCCGAGTGAACCGGGGAGTTATTCGGTTTTCATAGACCGGAATTCGGTGAAGAATGGAACAACCTCCATTAAAGCCGTTCTGGAAAATTACAGTGAAGAGGAAATCAGGAAGATGAGGGAGAAAGTGATCGAGTTTATTCCGAGATTTGTGTATGCGAAACCACAAGAAGGAATTGAAGGGATGAAGGATGCTTTCGATTTTGCAGTGGAAGGGGTTCTTCGGAGGATCAAGGAGCAAGAAGAATCAGGGTTTAATAAATGGAAATAAGGTAGATGATGATGATGATGATGAAGAAGATGAAGAAAAAGATATATATTATTTTTTTCAGAATTTATTTATTTAGATGTATAATGGGGTATTTTTGAGCTGGTGTACTATATAATCTGCAATTCTTTATGCTGTGATGGAAGCATACACATTCATCATATCCATAATTGTTGTTGTATATTGTATGAATTTTTTTTCCAGATAAAGAATAAATAAAAAAAATTCATTTTGAGCCAAAGGATTAGGAATATGGAATAAGGATGTGAAAGTAGTTTTGATCTCTTGTGCAGTGTAATTATAAAATTGGGCAAAGTATAAATTTGGTCTCATATCTTTGCTCAGTTTTCAATTTCATCCCGTATCTTTTTTTGTTACATATTTAATCTTATATCTTTAAGCTAGTTCTTAATTTGATTTTGTAGTTTTTTTTAGCAGATTTGATTTTATATTTTTGGGTCAGGTACATAATTAGTTTTGTGTTAGATGAAATCATGAAATTAATAGTGAATGTTTTTAAAGATATGAGGTCAATTCTTCAACCTAACTAAAAGATATTGGAATAAAAATAATATAAGATTAAATTAAGACCTTTTGTAAAGATATGAGACTAAATTTATATTTTGACCAATAAATTTTTTTGTGGGGAAAAAGAAATGTTACTGCAGTTTGAAGAATGGAATCCCACAATTCAATGGGAAATTAAAGTTGTTATATAGATTTGAGCAAACTTTGATGAAATTTACATACGACAGTATTTTGGTACTAATTTGTAATGGCAAGAGTTGGATGGATGAGAATGAAGAGATGAGAGGTGCCTTGGTGGTCCTGAATGACACTCACTAATCATAAATTTTTGATGTACTTATGCATCATCCTTTAGTTCACAATGTAGCCTTAAAGCAAGGTTATCAAAACTGGACCGGCCATTGAACCGGTCGAAGGAGGGGTTCAAGGTTCAGTGGTTCAACCAGGGTCCAACCGGGGTCGGATCGTTGATAAATAAATAAATTAAAAATAATAAAAAAACCTATATATGATAAAATTTAATTCAAATTAATATTCATAATTAGGTTACAAAATACAATTATAACATTAATATATTAATACAATTTTCATAAATTAACATGAATTAATATAGGGATAATCAATTTTCATAATGTTCAACAATATAATATCATCAAGTGACATTTTATGATCACTTTCTCTATCAAATTTTGGTTCATAATCAACATTCTCTAATATTTGACCCATAATTATAAAAAAATACCAAAAAAATCAAAAAAAAAAAAAAGAAAAAAAAATATGAACCAGGACTGGTTCAACCGGTTTGCCTCAAGTTCAAGCCGGTTTCACCGGTTTTTTCCGGTTCTCTGCCTGGCCGGTTATTAAACCGACTCGGACCGGCCTAATGACCGGTTCCCAGTTCAACCGGCCGGTCCGGTCCGATTTTAATAACTATGCCTTAAAGAGAGATGATGTAGTCATTCTAGTGTATTATTAGCTTACCAATAGAGTTGGGTCTAGTCAATGAGATTAATCTTTAACAATATAGTGAATTCAAATTCAGATTTCTACTAGAAGATGTGTTCACTTTAGTATTCGACCGTGCTTCAAATAGAATTACATTTGTTGAGAAATACCTATAAAAAATAAAGTGTATTATTAACTTGTTATGAAATCTGAACTATTACATGTATAATAAATTAAAATCTTTTAAAATGGAGTTGTTTGTAAATTTTGTATAGATGAATCTTATCAAAGATGAATTGAAAAGTGTTTGGTTTATAATCAGATTAGTTTAATCGGTTAATCGCTAATTAAACTAAATGATGAAATAAATATTATTTATTAATTATTTTAAATAAAGATAGTGTATGAAATATAAATATAATAATTATAATCATAGTAAATAGTTAAAAATTGACAATTTAGGGACTAAATTGAAAATATTAATACATGAGGGGTCAAAAAAGAAATGAAAATGAAATGAAGTCTCAAAGATGAAGATGAAAATAAAAATATTTCTACAGGTCATGTTTCAATTTGGTCTCATAATTTTTTTATTGCAGATTTGATCTTATTTTTTTGGGCCAGTTGCAGAATTAGTCTTGGGTTAAGTACAATTATCAGTGATTTTTTTTTAAAGATATAAGATTAATTCTTCAACCTGACCAAAAGATATAAGAACAAAAATAATATAAGATTAAATCATTACCTTACGCAAAGATGTGAGATTAAATTTGTATTTTCACCTATAAAATTTCTTGTGGGAAAAAGAATGTTACTGCATTTTGAAGAATGGAATCCCAATTCAATGTGAAACTAAATTTGTTATCTAGATTTGAGTAAATTTGATGAAATTTACATATGCTTGACGACAATATTTTGGTACTAAGTTGTAGTGGCAAGAGTTGGATTGATGAGAACGATGAGAGATTGGTGGTCCTGAATGACACTAACCTTAAGGCTTGCATGTTTTGGATGGATATATTTATGGATGTGGCCAATGATGGGGATTGGAGAAAGCAACAGATAATATCAGACCCATTAAAATGCATTATAAAAATAATGTTATAACTTATAGTCTTATACTGTCTTATATTTGCATAGTTTGGAGAATCATATGTTAAAATATGTCTGCAGTTTATAATTTTTTGATGTACTTGTGCATCATTCTTTCTTTCTTTTTTCGTGAGAAGGGAACATTATATTAAGCATGGTCCTTTAGTTCACAATTAATGTAGCCCTAAAGAGAGATGCTTGATGAGTTGACCTATGGTAGTGTATTATTCAATTTGGATCATTTATAATGCACTACAAGTGTAGTACTGAAAGAAAAATAAATAAATAAAAGAGAAAGTGAAGTACTATAAAAGATCCAAATTGATAATATTAACTTACCAACGAGGTTGAGGCTAATAGAAGAGGCCAGTATCTAATGACGTAGCGAATTCAGACTCGGGTTCTTATTATGAGAGATATTCACATTTAGTGTTTGATGATATATTGAATAGGATTGATGGGTTGATGCGGTCATTGTAGTGTATTATTAAGTATTAACTTATCAATGGGATTAGATCTAACGAAAGAGACTAATTTCTAACAACATGGTGAACCTAGACTCGAATCCATGTTGAGAGAGGTGCTTATATTTAGTGCACAATCATTTCTGGAATAGAACTATGTCCATTGGAGTATACATATAAAAAACAAAAAAAAAAGTGTATTATTAGCTTGTTTTTAGTAATTATACCTTGTATTGGATTTTTTTTAGGTTTAGTTATGAAATTTGTAACTTTCATCACTTGCTTAAAAAATTACGTGTATAATGAAAAAATTATGAGATACAATAATTTAGATAAAGAGACTAACATTAATAACAAAATAATTTTTCAAGGATTAAATAAAAAAAAGTTTTTAAGGGACTAAACTAAAAATATTAATATATGAGAAGTCAAAATAAAAATGAAAATGAGATGAAGTCTCAAAGATGAAAATGATATAATGCACAAAAGCTTCAAATTTCATATTCAATTGATTACTTTTTCTTTTTGGACTTATACATTAATTGAACTGACCCATCCGATCTTTTAGCAATCCAACGATTGAACTCGGTCTATAATTTTTTACCAATTATTTTTGCTCCAACTCTCAAAATAATGTTTGAACTTTGAAGTCGACCCAAATCGCTTTCTTCTTCGTTGAGCAACCAAACCATGAGGTGTAGTCCAATCCAAACAACATAAATATAAATCAAAGAAAAATAAAAGATCTAGGTACAGAAAATGTGGACTCTATTGAATAATAACATACAGGAAAAAAAACATTTTCCTACCCTTAACGTTTGAGGTCAGTTTTAATTATGTCCTTAATGTTTGTTTTGTGTCAGTTATGTTCTCAATGTGAAACGTTGGTGTCAATTATACTCTAACTTTAACTTTTTTGAGCCAAAGTCCTATTTTGGTCTCTCAAATTTGCTCAAAGTTCCGTTTTGGACCCTCAAGTTTCTGACAAACTTTCCGTCAAGATACACAGCGGCCCCGACAGGCGACAACTACGAATAAATGACTGGAAAGCCGCCAAAAAATTACATAGTCGCCGAAAAATTACACAATTGTCGAAAATCATATTTCCAGTTATTTGTTCGCAAAATGAAAGCCTCCATTGAACTCAGGAGGTCAAAAAACCCTAGATTAGGAGTTTTCGTTGTCGTCGGGGCCGCCGTGTATCTTACCGGAAAGTTCGCCGGAAACTTGAGAGACCAAAACGAAACTTTGAACAAACTTAAAGGACCAAAATAGGACGTTGGCCCAAAAAAAATTGAGATTAGTGTATAATTGACATCAACGTTTCACATTTGAAGCATAATTGACACAAAACAAATGTTAAAGACATAACTAAAACTGACCTTAAAAATTAGGGTCACGAAAAGATGTTGCCTAACATATATGAGACCGACACTTCTTTCTTGTCTCTTATATTTCTAAAATGGATCAACTCTCATTTTAAATGATCCAAACCCATGAGAAACTATTATATTACTGTTCTGGGCAAAGCTTGTTAGGAGAATGTCTAGGTTCATGTTGAGTGTGTAGAATCTTCTAAAGTATTATGAAGAAGATAGATTGAGCTTCCGCAAGGCTTGGTAGATTTAGTGAAAAATTGTGCACAATTACATAGTATAGACTATAGAAACTTCTAGATTACTGTACTAGCTACACTTTAATTGTGCATGACTACTTTTGAGGAATTTAGAGAAAATTGTTCCTTTTATCACATATGCTATGACAAAAAATGATTACAGATAGAGTTCAAAAGCATTGTTTTTTTCTTTTGGAAGTAAATTGTATCTGTGAAGTGTTATTTTTTGCTCAGTTCCTGAGAAGTGAGAATCTGATAATGGATTTTGATGAATAACAACAAAGTACAAAGTGCAGAGTATGAAACAACAAAAGGTTAAAACTTATGCTTTCTAGATGCCTTAAGATAAGTGAGGAATCCAACCATGAAAACTTCTCTTGAATGGTCTTGTGGGGCTTCAGTGATTAAAATTAAAATAAAAACCAAAAAGATTGGGGGAATCTCAATCTCTCATCAATTTGTCCTTTTCCCCATATCTAAAAACTAGCACCTAAATTAAACAAAAGGTTATATAAAATAAAAATACACTCTTCTATACTTTTTAAGGGACTTTAAGGTAATTAGAATTGGAAAAAATATAGGTATATAACTATATATGCACAAAAAGAAAGGAATTCACACAAGCTTTCCATTTCTTCCATGGACATACATGAGGATGAAAAATGGGTCTAACATTTTTTTTTTTTGTGCATCATCTTTTAATAGAAATTTTATTATAATTATTATCCAAAAATATTTCATATTTGATTCAGATAGCATAGTATCCACTTTGTCTATTGATGAAGTTGAGATTGTTTTGGAGACGATTGAATGTACAAAATATTATAAACAAAAGGTTAAAAGTCTCTAATACTTTTTTGATGCAAGTCAATCAAGAAGTTGTAAGAGAGTCTTAAAAGAACAAGGTGAGATATGAAAATGTATGAGGTTGTAAAAAAACTATCCGTATTTCTAAGGCTTCTAATTAGCACAAAAGAAAAGCCTAATTAAACTTAAAGATTATGGTTTTTTAAATGATTTCATAAGATCATTGTACTATGAAAAAAATAGTAAGTATTACCTTAAAGAATAGCCTACTAATGCTTTATTTAAAAAATTATATTTAAGGACCTTTAGGAAAGAAAAGCATACAACACAACCTTTCACTTGTCTCATGGACATTTTAAAATTAAAAATATGATTTTGAAAAGTGACTATGTCCTAATTATTACTCTTTGCTTTTGGTGAACATTGGCTTAGTTAATTAATTATAAAGCCTTTCAAACTCTGTTTAGATACCTAACGTAATTAAGATTATAATAACCATGATTACGGTGCTTTAATTATGTTCATATCCTTCTTTATTTTAAATATTTTTTTTTATTACATTTATTTCATAAAGGTAATTAAACTTGCAGAAGCTAGCAAAGCCTATAAATCATGAAGCTCAGTCAAAGAAAAATAAAAAAATAAAATAGATAAAAATAACAGTTTCAAAATAAGGAAAATGTTGAAAGCATGTGAATGCATAATGTTTCAAAATTTTAAAACTTAGAAAATTTCGGGGATGCCTCGTGGAATGGACTAGTTTCAGTTATGTTCCTAATAGCAGCATATTGAACACAATTGTGGGAAAGGTATTATATATCACTGTTATCAGATTTTTTTACCAGTAAATATATTTAAAAGAATGAGCAAACCCCTTTTTGTCCCTCAATTGTTACTGAGTCGAGGAATCGGTCCCTCAACTGTGGCGAAACTACAACTCAGTCCCTCAATTGTACAATCCCGTTTACGTTTTGGTCCCTCACGTCTGGTCCGTTAGTGATAGAGGTGTTAAGTGATGACGTGTCACCGTTATCTGCTTAGGTGGCCGTTAAATGCTTAGTTGAGGGACCAAATCCTCGACTCAGTAACAATTGAGGGACCAAAAGGGGGGTTTGCTCAAATTAATATCCAACTCATTTCCACTTGACACCTCATTCAAACTACTCTCTTGCAATTTGGTCCCAAAACCCCTAAGTCCCCTAAAACTTTTTTTAATCCTCTTCTTCATCTTTTTCATCTTCTTCATTCATTTTAGTCCCAAATCCTAAAAATAATATTGTAAAGTATCCCAAAACCTTTCCAAACATTCCAATTTAGTCCTTAAATGTATTAAAAACCCTAAAACCCTAAACCCTAAAAAAAATCTACTTTGAGTTCATTCATTTTATCCCATTATTCTCAATTTATTAAATCAGAATTAAAAAAAACATTTTAGTCCCTGAACCCTAATTTCTTCATCTTCATCTTCATCCTCATTCCTCTCTCATCTTTCATTCCTCACCGCCGATCCTACTGCTTCAACCAAATCCTCAAACATCAAAATGGCTCGATTCTTCAAATCTTTAAACATTCTCTCGCTCGATTCTTCAATTTCTGGGTTTGATTTCAAGTTCACAACCATTTTGGACGTCGCGAGATACATTCATTCATTTCTTAGGGTTCAAATTCAAATTGGGGGAGAAAGTTTGGGGTTTAGGGTTTTAGGGTTTAGAGTTTAGGATTTTAGGGTTTAGGGTTTAGAGTTTGGGGCTTAAGTTTTAGGGTTTTTAATACATTTAAGGACTAAATTGGAATGTTTGGAAGGGTTTTGGGATACTTTACAATTTTATTTTTAGCATTTGGGACTAAAATGAATGAAGAAGATGAAAAAGATGAATAAGAGGATTAAAAAAAAGTTTTAGGGGATTTAGGGGTTTTGGGACCAAATTGCAAGAGAGTAGTTTTAATAAGGTGTCAAGTGGAAATGAGTTGGATACTAATTTGAGCAAACCCCCTTTTTGGTCCCTCAATTGTTACTGAGTTGAGGATTTGGTTCCTCAACTAAGCATTTAACGGCCACCTAAGCAGATAACGGTGACACGTCATCACTTAACACCTCTATCACTAACGGACCAGACGTGAGGGACCAAAACGTAAACGAGATTGTACAATTGAGGGACTGAGTTGTAGTTTCCCACAATTGAGGGACCGATTCCTCGACTCAGTAACAATTGAGGGACTAAAAAGGGGGTTTGCTCTTAAAAGAATCTCAAAATATATTTATTTTAAAAATATTTTTTCATTGTTTTGCAGCGAAAAAATTAGTTTTACAATTCACCGCAAGTCATTCGAGGTCACAACGACTTGCGACAAGGGCACATCAATATTGTTAGCAATTAATGTATTGCAAGTTGCCGTCATGCGGAGCTATTTGCGATTAAGAGTAAATAACAGTTCGGATTGATTCGTGAACCTACAAAACCTAATCCAATTTGTATTTGTGGATTGATTTCATTCAGATTCATGAGTTAAATTCAGGCCAAAAAAAAAAATCATGAGTTAAATTGGGGAAAAAAAAAAATCAACCTGCAAACCTGCAGGTTGAGTTGCGGATTCAATGATTCATAATCTTAAAACCCAATCCAACTCACAAATCTACATGTATATATATATATATTTTTTAAAAAAAACTATTACTTATTGCATTTTTTATGGTTTGTGTTTATATTTTGTTGCTTTTTTTTTTGTGAGACTCATGGTTTATGAAGCTTTATTTGTAATTTTATTTTGTCTGAAACATAATCATTCAAAAGTAAGGTAAAGCCAAACACAATACAAACGAAAACAAAGTAAAAATAGTTAATCCCTCCCTAGCTTAAACAATAACATTAGACAAGATATCAACTCACGAAAGTGGGGGATTTACAACCCATCCTCGTTTTAGACAAATTGGCAAGACAATCAACTGCCAAGTTAGCTAAAGCTACAACCATCTAAAAAACATGAAATATAAATAAAGTCATCTAAAAGAGACAAACTCTTCCAAACAAGATAGCAGGCAACCCCAATGGTTGTTCTAAAAAAAGACATAAACAAACTCAAAACAACAATAATAAGATAATAAAACGAAACGACGTCATGGAAGAGCACCCAAAATTCAGGACCAAACCAAAACCAAACCAGGAAGTCGCTGTGGAAGCCAAAAACCGCCATGGAATGCCTAGTTCAGATTCGCTACCAGAGAACACCACCATGGGAGCCCTGATCCAGAACATCGTCGTCAAGAAATTCTATAACCAAAGGTGGTGGATTGCTACTAAAGAATTTTTTTTTAGGCTTTATTTGTAAATTGTGATGAAATGGGTGTTTTTTTTTTTGTTTTTGTTTTTGTGCTCTATAACTTGATTTAAGAGTTTACTATTTTAGTTTTTGGTAGAAAAACGATAGTAAAAAGCAAAGTTCATTATGCTTAGTCAATAGTTTATTACTTTATTTAATGCCGAGTGAGAAAATTTATTGGCCTCCCCTATACAAAAATTCTAGTTCTGCCCTTGACATCTTTAATGCATACATTAAATTCTCTTGGTCTTCGAAAATCATATCTTTCTTAAAAAAAAAAACAAAACATAATAGACCAAAAGATTCTCTCTCTCATTAGATTTAAGTTTTCTCTCAAATCCCTCTTCACCAGGGATTATCTCTCTCTTTCATGAGAGATTTCACCTTATTTTATATTAGGATTATCGGCGGTGCCTCCTAATTTTAGCTTTCTACGATGGCGCTCTTTTCTGTGTGTCTTATACGACGGTGGTTTTCAAGTTTAGGTGGTTTTCGACGAGTTTCCTTCCCAGATCTGTGTGCTCTATGCTCGTGTTCGTTTGTTTTTTTGCGACAGGTTTTGTGGTGGCAACGTTCTGGATCTGGTCGGGGTTTTCTTTTTGTGTTTCCAGTTTTTTATATGGTTGTAGCTTTAGTTGGATCTCTATACCCGTTAACTTGGCAGCTAATTGTTTTGCCAATTTGTCTGACACGAAGATGAGTCCTCTTGGATGGGTTGCAAACCCCCCACTTTCATCAGTTGATGTTCCGTCTAGTGTTCTTGTTGATGCTACGGAGAGATTGGATTATTTTGCTATGTTTTTGTTTGTATTGTGCTTGGCTTTGCCTTGCTTTTGAATAAATTATTTTTTCAGGCAAAAAAAAAATATCTTTCTTAAAATATCTATTTAATAGCAATTAAATATTTTATAATCCCTTATAAAAAAAATATCCTTAAATAATTTACAACAAATATAACTTGTATAACTATATAACTTTATAATGTTATTCCTTAAATTAACAAAAAGATTACAATTTTTGTTGACCTTTTTTTTTAATTTGGTCGATCAATTTCAATAAACATTATATTCAAATATTCAATTATATAAACTCTAAAACATTTTCACATCTATAACTTAAATCTTTTTTACATCTAAAAATATATCTTCTAAAAAAATTTAAACTTTTTAATTTATCATCCTACAATACTATTAGAAAAAATAATAAAACTAAGCGTATTCATAATAATCATAAAAAAATATTCTTTTTCGTTAGTAAAAAAAAACTTAAGTATAAATATACAAATATATCTATATCTATACTATATTATATGTCTAAAGGGCTTTATGGTGGGTCAAAAATAGTGAATTAAAAAATTAAAAAAAGAAAAGAAAACACCACCTCTCCCCACTCACTCCCCCCACTTCTTTAAAAAAAATAAATGAATTAAAAAAAATGAAAAAATAATTAAAAATTTAAAAATGCCATCACTCTCTCTCCCCACTCACTCTCCCCATATGAGGTAATTTCAAATTGGTCCTAAATATTTTATTTATTTTAGATGAGTCTTACATATATTTCTAATTTCTCAAATTGGTCCCAAACTTACTCTTTTATCAATATAAAAATTTAATATAATCTTCAACTTTAAATCAATTTAAACGTTACACGAACGGGCACGCCAAAACCCTAGTATATATATATACACGAGAAGAAGAAAGTTTAGATGATAACGTACTAACCTCTTATGAAGTCTTCGATCTCTTTATTAAAATAATTTCTTGATTTTGGCCCAATTATTCTTTCAAAAAATAAAACAATTTTTTTTCAAATTATCTTGGTCAACAAAAACTCTAGTCCATCAATAACCTAATTTATCATCTAAAAATATATCTTCTAAAAAAAATTTAAACTTTTTAATTATCATCCTACAATACTATTAGAAAAAATAATAGTGTATTCATAATAATCATAAAAAAAATATTATTTTTCTTTAGTAAAAAAAACTTAAGTATAAATATACAAATATATATATATATATATACAAAGAAGAAGAAAGTTTAGATGATAACGTACTAACCTCTTATGAAGTCTTCGATCTCTTTATTAAAATAATTTCTTGACTTTGGCCCAATTATTCTTTCAAAAAATAAAACAATTTTTTTTTTCAAATTATCTTGGTCAACAAAAACTCTAGTCCATCAATAACCTAATTTAGTTGTTTTTTTGGACGTTTACAAGATAGGCCACAAGGGCCCAAGCAAAGGGAGAACAAGTAGGCACAAACCAACAATCCAATAGGGAAGTATAAGCTTTTCATCAATTTGGCCCAAAGAGAACTTGGATCTCTAAATAACCTCAATGTTTGCTTTGCCACCATTGCTAGATTCATAGCATGTAGACCTTGAAACCCATTCCTCCTTCATTCTTTGATCTACACATCAAACTCCATTAATTTTTTTTTTGGTTAAGTTATGGGTATCTCTCGCCTATCCGTGTAACGGTCTAAACAAAGACTAATCTCATTCGGGCCTCAGAGATGAAATGGCCAGAGCCCTCCCAGCAATGTCGGTTCTAGGGATCAAACTTGGGTCCTCTGCGTAGGATGTAGCTCGCTTAATCCTACACCAAACACTTGTTGGTAACTCCATTAATTTAGTTGAATAACCAATTTGACTAATCAATTTGGGTTAAGAAAACCTCAAAGGTCTTTATTTATTAGGCTTTGATAGTTTAGCAAATTGGACTCTGGGCCTTTTAATCTCTAAACATAGGGGTGAGCAAACCAACCCGCCAACCCGCGAGCCCGCAGAAACCAACCCAACCCGCAGCTATGGGTTGGGTTGGTTCGGGTTCGCGGGTTGGTTTGGGTTCAAAATTCTCAACCCGCACACTTGCGGGTTGGGTTGCGGGTTTGGAGTTTTTCAACCCAACCCAACCCGCGAGCCCGCATATAATTTTTTTTATTTTTTAATTTATTTTTTTATAAATATTTATATATTTTTATATAAATTTTGTATGTTTTCTTATGTATTTATACTATTAGTTCTTTATAAATAAGATATTTTGATTTTAAAATTTACATAATTACATATATGTATTACATTTACATATTTTATAGAATATATTTTAATTGATTTATATTTATATATATAAAATCTATGTTTTTTAACATTTTTTATGTGTAAGTTTTTTTATTCACTACCCACAAATTTATAATAATATTTTTTTAATGAAAATTATAAAAAAAAATTTACAAACTCAACCCGCGGGTTCAACCCAACCCAACCCGCAACTCTGCGGGTTGGGTTGGTTCGGGTTGAGTTTTAAAAATCATAAAACCCAACCCAACCCAACCCGCAGATTGATGTGCGGGTTGGGCTGGGATTTCCTCTCAACCCGCCCCAACCCAACCCGTGCTCACCCCTATCTAAACAGACCAAACCAGTAGTAGCATTATATCATTGGGCTTTGGGGGACAAGTGGTCTGAATATATTATCAAAAAAAAAGTGGGCTGAATAGTAAATAATCAAATATTAATGAAGTTTGAACAAACATGGCATTCTAACCAAAAGAAAAGAAGAAACATGACATCTGACCAAAACAAAAAAAAGAAGAAACATGAGTTTTGTTTCTTTCTTTCCTTTTTCTTTTTTTGCTTTAATTGTTTCTAGAGTCTAGTGTCTAGACATATATGCCCTCCAAAACAAAGATTTTGACACAATCAAAGGAAAAAAAATGGAATAAAGAAACAAAGAAATATACTTAAGTTTCTTATATTTTTTTATTATCATATTTAAAATTAAAAATAAGACATCTAACAAATACTTTTTACATAATTAATTATAAAATAAATAGAACTCTTAAATATTAAATTTATAAATCATATCATAATAAAGAAAAAATTCATTATTTTGTCATTAAATATATACCAAGTCAATAAATGAATTATTAAATAATTGAAAAATACTTTGTCTTTAAAATAAATTCAAGGATAAAAAATATAAATTTAATATAATTTTAGTATAAATTTATAAATAAAAAGTATAAAATCATTTTAATTTTAAGAATGAATTATCATTGGTATTAAATTTTTAACAGTTATAATATTTTAAAAATTAATTAGTATAGTATAACTATTTAAAGACTAATTTATTAATTTATTATAAAGTTAGAGAATAAATAATAGATTTTATCCGTAATTAAATGACAAAAATCTGAATAATTTTATTTAAGTGACGACAAACAATAAGTGAATTCACGAGAAAATATATAAATGAAAAGAAAGTGATAAATAAATGTGCAGTGGAAATTGGTTAGTCGTGGCTAAATCTAGAAGTTTGTGAATAGCAACGAAAAAGTCATACACATATCTCTAAAATGTGACAGGTCGACAAAGAAATTAAGTGCATGTGGCTACTTCCGTTGTTGGTTTCCTCTAAATATAGGACATCTGGCTTTTGTTGCTTTACTTCCCATTTTCTTTTTCAAAAATAAAGAAAAATTAATTTCATTTATTAACATGTAAGAAATGTCAAATGAATTTAATATTTTAATGACATACTATGTCTAAGTTGAGAGCGATATTCAAATTCTCTCATTGATTTAAAAATCTTAGTGAGTGATATATATATATATATATATATATACTAAACTCTTAAAGTGGTCGAAAAATCTTCCTTAATTTTAGTGAAATATTAATATTTAATCTCACTTAAATTTTTTTAAGAATAAAATAATTCAAATGAATGGGTTTGATACTTTTTTTTTTTGGTAGAATTCGGGCTTAAGGGAACAAAAAAGCCCAAAAGCCAAAACAAAGAAACAAAAACCACAAAAAACGACCCGAGCAGCAAAACGCACAGCACGAGCCAAAGCCGAAAACGATCAAGGCGGACGGATTAGCCTGCTATCCCCAGCGCCAAATCTGTCGAAGTGAAGAAGATGAGTCAACCCTATAGGCGGCGTAGCTAGGCGATGAACACCCACCTCCTGTCGGGCGTCACAGGCTACGTTTGCTAAGAAATCGGCGCACGAATTCGTTTCCCTCCATCTATGTTCGATGGACCAGTGTTGGAAGAGACGAAGAATCGACCAAATCTCCGTCAAAATGCCTCGGATGTCGGAGATTGAAGGATTGCCACTGCGCACGGCGTTAACAAGCACCAAGGAGTCACTCTCAATCTTGATGCATCTAACCCCAGTCTCCGCAGCAAGCCTCAACCCCTCGAGGAGTCCCCAAGATTCAGCCTTGAGAACTGAGCAGGCGCCGAGAAATCGGTAAAAATCGGCAACCCAACAACCATTTTCGTCCCTAATTAAGCCACCACAACCCGTCATGAGGGACACACGACGGAGGGCACCTTCAGTATTCAGCTTGAACCATCCACTCCGAGGGCAGCTCCACGCAATCTGGACTGGAACACGAGGTATGTGTGGGTTCTCGAAACTGATATCAATCTTGCCTCTGTCATAATCCTGAATAGTGCTTCTAATAACATCAGTTGGCTTGTAGGGTCTTTTAAAATCGTCCCTGTGAACATCAGCATTTCTCCAGGACCAGATTTTCCAAGCAGCAATTGCCCAAATTCTGCTCCAGGTAACATCAACATCTGTACACAAGTAATTGTTCAAGTTAGTAGTAATCCAATCATTAAGATTTGACCCATAAAAAATCCCAAACTGTCTAGGATCAACTAAAGAGTTCCAGACAGAGGAGGCCTCAGGACAGTCACGGAGAGCATGAAGGGTAGTTTCCACAATATTTGGACACTTGTGACACCAAGGTGAGCCCCCAAACCATTTGTGGCATAATTCCTTGGTTAAGAGTCTGTTATGAGAAATAAACCAAATAAAATGCCTAGCTCTCTCGGGAATATCAAGTTTCCATATTTTCGAAAATAATTGATCTTTAGGAAAGGTTTTCACTAGGGGTGTTCATTGGGTTGGGCCAACCCGCCAACCCGCTAAAACCAACCCAACCCACTTGTTTGGGTTGGTTTGGGTTGGGTTGGCGGGTTGGTTTGGGTTCAAAAAATTGAGCCCGCTGTGGTTTGGGTTGGGCTGCGGGTTTCAAGATTTTGAGCCCGCTCAACCCAACCCAACCCGCCGCCTGCAAAAATATTAAATAAAAAATAAAATTAATTTTTTATTTAGTTAAAACTATATATTAATATCACAAATAATATTATTTTTACAATTTAGTCAATTAATAAATTTTTATTCTCAATTTAGTCCATAAAAACCATATTGTGAAGGACCAAATTAAAGAAAAAAATTTAAAAGGGACCAATTTTTTTATAAAATAAATATATAAAAAGTAAAAAAATTAGTATGGGCCAACCCGCCAACCCAACCCAAACCAATCCGCCACTGTTTGGTTTGGGTTGGTTTGGGTTGACTCAATTATTTTCTTTAGCTCAACCCAACCCAACCCGCTAAATAAATTAATGAGCCCGAACCAACCCGCCCTAAACCCAACCCAACCCGTGAACACCCTTAGTTTTCACTCTACACAAAGGTTTGATACTTTGATTATATTAAAAAATTAATATTTAATTTTAAATTTATATTGCATTAATAAATTAGTATTTAAATAATTGAACTATATAATTTGATCTTTAAAATATTTTAATTGTTGACTATTTATAAATTTAAATTAATTTTATATTTTTTAGATTATAAATTTATATTAAATCAATATTTTTAGATTTTTAAATTTATATTTATTTTAGTTTAAATTTGATCTAGTGACTAAATTATTGATAATTATAATTTTTTTAAAAGACTAAATGGTGTATTTTAATTATTCAATATTAAATAATAAGTTTTTTCATTATATTATAAGTAAATTGAAAAATTAGGGAGCACCATTTGATGTTTAAGGAGTAAATAATGTCATATCATTATGAAAAATTAGAATTAATGCACAACATTATCATGACGGTGAGTGATGTAACTTTTTTTTTTCCAACAAGAAAAACGTGTAAACATGGTAAGGTACTCTTTGCAAGCAGAAAGTTTTGCTCAAACTATTTATTTACCCTTTTAGCACAAATTTGTGGTCAGAAGTCAGAACCGTTAATACTTATCTATCTATCTTTTTATGTTCTAGTTTGCCCACTTGATTTATCTCTCACTTTAATGATTAGAATATTATCTTTAATTATAAATCAACATTTTTCATCTATATTTTTATATCATATAGTAATATTTTTTTTTTCATAAGTACTCTTTAATAAAGATAATTTTATTCAAAGTATTGTGAAGTACTAAATATGAATACCTTTCTTAATATAAATACAAACCTAGTTCACTATGATGTGGAATCATATATTAAAATATGAGTGATTATTAACTTATTATATTATAATATATGATATATGATAGCTCTTTTCAATACTCAATTTTAAAATTATATATTATAAATTTATAAATTATAAATTTGAAATCCATTAACTCACATGACTCATTTCTACATTTTTTTTTCTTTTCTTATTCACAGTTTTCTTTAACATCCGTATACTTGAAATAATAATATATAAAAATATGTTAAATCAACAGTTTATATGTGTAACAATTAAAAATATAAATATAAATTCATAAATTGAATAAATAAATAAAGTACCATGTAAAATATATAACTTAGGGCCTGTTTGGGGGCCATACTATTTCAATCCAAGTGAAGTTAAAATCTTAAAATTCTACAATAAAATAAAGTATACCAAAAATATTAAAAAGAGTAAAAACTAAAGTAACTTTAATACATGATGGGTAAGTTAAGATTAAACTCCAACGTAATTTGATAATTTTATTACAAACAAATAAAAAAGAAAGATACTCTGATACGCATGTTTTAAACAACAATTAGTGCATAAAAAAATCTAACTCAAAATAAACTTAATAATAATAATAATAATAATAATAATAATAAATTTCATTACCTTACAGCTTGATCAGTTAAAAAATTTCTCCACAAATAATTTTTAATTATTTAGAAAAATGTTATGTTAAAACAACTATAAAAGAGTCTAGTCTTAACTTCTACTCATTTATATACTCCTCTATGTACGTGTAATTAATGCACATACAAATTATGATTAAAGATGAAAATCTTAAACTGGTCCCAAATGTATTCATTGATTCTAGATTGGTCATACATCTCTTCATAATTTCTTACATTGATCCCAAGCTATTTAATGTTGTTGTATCTGTCTCGTTTCAAGTTCAAATGTGACGAGTGTGAGTTACAAGTTGTTTTTATACGAGTTATTTATTTAATTTATCTCATCAAAGCCGTAAACAAATAAGATCAAATTTGATCTTAAGCGATTCACTTGTTTTATTGTCAAACAAAGAAAGTTGGTCATATCTTTTGTTTAAAATCCAATTGTGACAAGTTCAGAATTACGTATTAACTTTTATAGATTTATCTCTTAGCCTAGATAAAACTATATTTAAAAAAAAATTGAGCTCAATTACTGCCTTAGAAATAGATTTGAGACTAAAAGTGAAAAATAAAGAAAGTATAGTCTCAATTCGATTTGACTATATTTGCAAACGGTATTAACTATGTAGATTGTAGAGAAAGTACTCTTCAAGAGTTAACAATAATTAATTTTATTTTTGAATCAATTTAAAATACAACAACAACCATAGAACTATATGAAAGAAAACTTATTTTTAAATAAAAATTTTAATAATATAATTATTTTTACATAATATCAAAAGTTCCCATGAGCCCATGTTAATTTTCAAAGTTAAAGAAGGGTATTTTGCACAAGGTCTAAGGTTTGGGGTTCTGTTTTGCAATTTAAACAAAATAATTATTAAATTGCTTTACTCTTTTTGAGTCTTGATACTTGGCGTCAAACAATCCATTTCACTCTTGACTCATGAGACTAAGATATTGTACAAGCTCACTATTCTATAAATAGTTAAATACCCCATTATAAACATCACAAGCCATTCCTGATTTTTCTCTGCTTTGCTTCCAAGTGTCAAAGAAAAAGAAGAAAACCATAAAAATGAAGCCTTTTTTCCTTTTCTTCTTCTTCTTCTTCTTCTTCTTCTTCTTCTTCTTCTTAGGGTTTTCTCTTGCAGATTTCACTGAACAGCCTCATGCTGCTGAATCCTTCAATCTCACCTTTATCCAGGTATGCCATAGAAACCCCTTTTCAGATTTCTCTCTCTTTCAATCCTCAAGTTTTTTTCTTTATTTTTTTTTTCACTTCAGTACACAAAATCTGTGTTCTTTTTAGATACTATATGCCTAAAATGGAGACAGTTTTGAACTTTGAAATATATATAACAGAGGGTTTTTTTTGGCCATAAATAACAAAAGTTCTTTTTTTTTTTGTGAGATCTTTGTTTGTGTTAAGTTTTTATTATTTTTTTCTATTTTTGAATGATTATTAGATGTAGTAATATCTGGTTGTAAGTTTCAGATTTTACTCTTTCTTGAGTTCTCAAACATTTTTTTTCTTTTTTAGATACTATATGCCTATTGCCTAACATGGAGACAGTATTTGAACTTTGAAATATAACAGAGGGTTTGTTTTTGGCCAAAAATAACAGAAGATTCTTATATTTTTGTGAAAAATTTGTTAGTGTTAAATTTTCATTTTTTTTAAATAATTATTAGATGTAGTAATAACTGGTTTTAAGTTTCAGATTTTCCTGAGTTCCCAAACCTTTTCTTGTTTTTTTTCTTCTTTAACTTAAGTACACGAAATCTCTACTATTTTTTAGATGCTATGCGAAGAAAATATTTGAGCTTTGAAAACAGAGGATTTTTTTTAGGCCAAAAATAACAAATATTCCTCACCTAAACTTTTCTTCAACCTGAAAATAACAAATATTCTTTAAATTTTTAATTTAAAAATCTCCTTTATAATTTTTTCTTTTATTAAATAAATGCAAAATTTTAAAAAATTTTAAAATTATTTATACTTTTTTTCTGCATAAAAACTTAACAAAAATGATTTTTTTATAAAGTAAAAAAAATCAAGATTTTTTTGTTACTTCTGAAAGTTTGAGTTTTGTACAGAAGAATTTAGTATGTTTTATTTTTCTATTTTCATTTTGGTATATATGAGGTTTGAAGTGTGAAGATGAGTAATTTTTTTTATTTTTTATTTGGTGATGGTAAAGATGAAAGGTGTAGATAAATGTCCATATGGCGTGGTTATAAATACAAGCTGCTGGTCTTCTAAATACACAAGAGATGAGATTAGTATCACTTTTGGGGATGCTTATGGCAATCAGGTAATACCTCTTTAATTTTTTCATTTCCTCACTTCAAATTTTTACTATCCTTTTATTTATTTATTAATTTATTTCATTTCTTTCATTTGCCCTTGGATGATGATATGATGTCTAATTTCATTAATATTAGGAGTTGTTGGGCCATTTAATCATGTTGAGAAACTACTTTCTAGAATATTAATTAGAGGGTTGAAAGTTGAAACCTTTTAAACTGATGAGTGATGACAGACAAAATATCTAATTTATAAAGTGTATAAGTTTAGAAATTAGAACTAATATACACAAAATCCCTTCATTTGTTTTTTTAAATTTTGAAACGGGACTATAGATTCCTTAGTTTTTGCTGCTTTGTATAAACTATAAACAATTGTTTTTAATTTGTTAAGTTATTTATCATTTTTTTTTTGTTTTTACACCTTGATTGAGACATACAATTAGCTGTTGCTGTATTTAGTAATAACAAGAAAATTATAAAAAATTCAATAATAACTTTCTTTCGAATGAAATAAAAAAAATCCACTCATCACTTTTTAAACTTCAATAAATTTTGTTGTGACTCCTTGTTGACAAGTTGCACATATATATATATATATATATAATAAATCAGGCCAAAAAAAAAAAGAAAATCTAAGAAAGAAAAGACTCATTTTGGATAGGTATTTAATTAAGAGTGAGGAAGCTTCAAATTGAGGCATATATATTGGAAGTTTTTCATTTTTTTCTTTTTTTTCCTTGTTAATTGATTAGGTATATGCACCAAGGCTGGATGATCCAACTTCTGGGACATTTGCACAATGTTCTACAGACACATTTGAGGTAAATGGTACTTGTGCACATCAAATTTGCTATGTGTACCTTTACAAAACCGGGCCGGATTACTGGGTGCCCGAAAGCGTCAAAATTTACGGCCCGAATTCTAGGCCGTTTGCGTTTAATTACAGCACAAACATCCCCAACGATACGTGGTACGGGTTTAATTTCTGCAAAACATCACCACCTCCGTCACCGTCACCACACCCACCATCACCACCATTACCGCCATCACCACCATCGCTGCCACCGCCACCGCCTCCTTCTTCGTCATACCGACTTTCGGAGCAGAAATTTGCATATGTAATTTTAGGGTTTGTTCTAATTTGTCTTTGGTTGTAATGAGTTTATTATTATGCTATTTGGATGTTCTATATGTGGTAGTATGTGTTAGTTGTAACAATGAGAATTAGTACTCACTATTGAAGAAATGTGGACACACTAGATGTGGAAAAACTTGGGTCTAATTTCAGTTATATTGTGGCTTGTTTATTTTTGGAGCTTTATCTCAGTTATCATCTATGTTGCATGAGTGAAATCAAAATGAAAGAATTTGAAAAAGGAACCAAGAGAATGAATTACTTGGGCCTATTTGATTGTGATACTAGAATATTTTTTTATTAAAAAATTAAAATATATATATAGATAATTATTTGATGGTGCAATTTTGTTTTACTAAATTAAATAAAAGATAAAAATAAAGTTAAGTTGTTTTCATGTTTTGCACTTTTATAATAAAGAAAATGTGAAGAATGAGACAACTACTTTTTATAAATAATATTAATTAGTGTGATTTATTATAATTTTTTGTTAAAACTCCTTTAATCAAAAACTTTCTTTAGCCTTTAATGTTTCTTAAATAAACTATCATTATTGGTTTTTAATTAATAAATATGGTTATATTTATCTTGTTTAAAATTCAAATGAGTTTATATTATAGTTACGAGTTAAGTTTGATAAGTTCTTTATTTATCTATTTTGAGTTGTTGACAAATGAGATCAAATCGGATTTGAAAATGGGTCACTCGTGTCATGCATTTAGTCATATCTCTTTCGTTTCAAATTCGAATGCAATAGAGTTATAAATTACTTTTGAAGACTTTTTTCTTTATTTAATTAGGGCTATTAACGCGCAATGTTAAATAGTATTTCAAGTTAAAAGTGAGTTTAGCCAAAATATCAAATATCAAATTTTGGAGTATTATTTGACCTCATTTGTCAATAGTCTCAACTAAACAAAGAAAGAACTCGTGAATAATAACTTGTAACTTTGATCTTGTTGCTTTCGGACTTGAAACGAGAGAGATATAACTAAATTCATAAAATTTTTAAGAAATATTAAAAATCAAAATAGAACCAAAAAATAGGGATGAAAACAATACTTTGAATAAATATTAAGGACTAAAATAAGTTTTTGGCCAAATTTTTTTATAAGAATTGCTCAAACATTTTTTTATTCTCAAAGAAGTTTTAAAATAGATTTTGTCATGTGTTTCAGTTTATTTTTAGGGTAAATTTCACGTAAGGTCCATGTGATTTGACCCATTTACAAAAAGAGTCCTTGTGGTTTAAAAGGTAGCAAATAAGGGCCTGTAGTTTACTTCGTTAACAAAAAGGGTCCTGAGGAATATTTTCGTCTAAAATTTGACGAAAATCTCAGCTAAAATACTATTTTAAGACCCTAACTATGAAACTTTTAATTTTTTTGGTCAAAGTCCTTCTCTCATACAAATAGAGAGTCAAACGCATAAAAATTAATAGTTAGGGTCTTAAAATAGTATTTTAGCCAAGATTTCTGTCAAATTTTGGACGAAAATATACCTCAGGACCCTTTTTATTACGGAGCAAACCACATGCCCTTATTTGCCACTTCTTAAACCACATGGACCCTTTCTGTAAATGGGTCAAACAATAAGGACCTTTTGTGTAATTTGCCCTTGTTTTTAAGATCCAATTTAAGAGTTTTTTTTTTATAATCAACTAGCCAAATATATTATATTATATGAAAGTCAAACAGCACAATCGTTCAAAAAATTTCAAAACTGATACAACAGATGAAGTATAAAATTAAACATTGTTGAACTAGAGAACAAATTGAACACAAAAGTAAGTCCTCTACGGAAGAAAACCTGAGGACAAACTAATCCTATGCGGAATAAATCTTGAGGATGAAAATCACCACTAAGGCTCAGTTCGTTTAGATGAACTATCAAATTATAATCTGATTTTAGCCCAAAATCTGAAATAATCCTGTTTGTTTCAGATTATATTATAATCTACAAAAATCTCATATCTTAAAATACTCAATTACTATTATACCCCTATTAACATACCTATAATTACCTATTTTTCAATATATATTCAAATATACCCAAAGGGTATTTTAGTCATTTTATATCACCCCTCATTTATTACACCTACAACAATCTCTCACCACCACATCACTTTTCACCAATTCTCTTTAATTTTTTTTCTAAATTATTATAATTAACTTTTTACTTTTAATTATTTTTAATATTTAATAAAATAATAATAATAATTTATGTTTTTAGTTAAATATTAATTAATATTATATTTTTTTTATTAAAAATAATTTCTATTCCTCGTTTTTAAAAAAATTAACTATATAAATTCAAAAAATAAATTCAACCAAAATATTTATAAAGGTTAAAGAAGGATCAATTTGGTCCATTATGTTTCAAAATGTTCAAATTGGTCCTAAATGTTTGTAAAATGATTCATTTTGGTCCTAAATATTAGTGAAATATTTCATTTTGATTTCAAACTATTGAATTTGGTCATATTTCTCTTGTCTTTCATTTCAAATTCAAAGGATTTGTTAAGAGGAACACATAGCTCTGAATTTGTCGCATTCGAATTTGAAACGCGGGAGATATGATCAGCATTGCTTGTTTGATCATGAAACGAGCGGTCAACTTTTAGGATCGATTTGACCTCGTTTGCTGATGCTCCCAACCGGATAGAGAAAGTACTCTTCGAGAACAATACGTAGTTCTAAATTCATCACGTTTGAACTTGAAACAAGTCATATTCAATAGTTTAGGACCAAAATAAACATTTTACAAATATTTAGGACCAATTTGAACATTTTGAAGCATAATGGACCAAAATGAACATTAAGGCATACATTTAGGACCAAAAGTCCAAAATGACCCTTTAACCTATTTAATTTTTTTTAAATAACGATTCATCACTATTTTGGAACAACTAGGTATGTTTTCAACTTTTGTTTTCTCTATTAGGGACTGATGTGTTAACTCAGTAAAAATTAAATGCCTCAAAAGTTTAAGCGGCTGATTCGTTTAGTCAATAAAGAATGAATGACCAAAAAGTAAGTGTCATCATAGAAAATGATTTGGGCAATATACGATAATTGTAATTATAGTATGTATAATTATTAAGTGGAATAATCTATCAAAATAATCTAGTTGGAGCTTTTAAAAAAAATCTTATTATTACAAATCCCAATGCAAAAAACTTCACAAAACAAAAATCTACTTTTCAAATTTTTTATCCAAACAACTTAAATTATTCACAAAATCCAAAAAGTCAAAAAGTAATATTCTATTCCAATTTTACCCATATACAATATATCAATTTCCATACCCTTCTATATACCAAATCCAATCATTACATACCTATTTAAATAATTTCACACCATAAAAATCTCCTTTTTCAAAAATTCATTCAAACACCATTTGATTATAATCCAATCAACAAGTTGTTTACTCTGGCAAAAAATGAAAACAAGTTGTTTACTATCATACTTACTGTTGATCAGAAGAGAAATCATCATTCTGAATATAGATGCTATTGAGTTCCACCTACTAGACGAGCCCCAAAATATGATCTTAAAAGAAACAACAACCACAAAAAGGACACAACGGGTAAAGGAAAAACACTATATAAAGGGAGAATCAAATCTTAGAAAATCGCCATGAAAAGAGGGATAAGATCATATCTAAGTTTATTGAACTAAAAAAATAAAATAGAAGAGGATGGAAAGAAGAGAAATTTAAGAGTTTTTATTAACCCAAAAGAAGGTTAAATTAATTCATTTGGTTTTTATTCTTTAATAAAAATATATCAAGTGATAAAAATATTGTGCATAATTAATTATAATAGATAAAAAATATATATATATTCTTTATATAATGAATTATAAAAATATAAATAAAAATTACTATTGTAAAAATTTTATAATAAAATATAAAAAGTTTTAACTTTTTTCTAAAATAAAAATACAATAATCGGAATGGCCAAAAAAGAATAGTCGGGCATTAATTTCTTCTTTACAGCTGAATACTAAATAAATAAATCTCAGCTGAATACTAAATAAAACCAGACCTAATTAATATAAAGTTTCTTTTTCATTTTATAGGAATTATATGTATTGAGGAGTTTTGGTGTTTGTAGTCACGAGTGTTAAGCCTTCGAGTTAGCCGACTTGTCAGATTACAAACTAACCAAATTTAATTAATGTGTAATTTAAAAAAAAAATTGATATAAAATCTCATATGTAAAATTTTGAGAAACAACTTGATACCTCACAATTTAGGCGTTAGCTTTCTTGGCCCTCGCACCTGGCTGAATCTCATCCTCGTGTGACTCGGGGCTACTCTTGAATCGGTCATAGCCCATCTCGAACAGTTCGAGGTGGCTCTTGATTCGGTCAAGCCCACATCGCGCGCATGATAGGCGGTCTGTGGACTTGCGAACATCGCCTCTCCCACTGATGAACCTGGTTTTGGCCGGAGGGCTTTACCTGGTTCGATGAAGCAACTCTGGGTCGGAAGTCGCCTGCAAGTTAATGAATACACAGGGATGGCCCTGCGATTCACCTCCGATGCTTAAGTTAGTAAGGGTTTGAGCACAATAATCAATGTAGAATGGCTAGAGTGCGTACTTTTGTCCAGTGTGAAGGGCTTGCCTTTTATACTAGTGGAGGATGATCCGATGAGATCTTTCCATATTTGGTTGAATGGCTTGATTGTAATCTCAACTGATTTGGCTGATCTGATTGTGATCTTCAGCTGATCTGATTGTGATCCTGGGCTCCTTCGTACTTTCCTTTCTTGTGAGAATGCCTTGGTGGGCAAGGCGTTATTAATGAGGAAATCAATCAGGGAAATCCTGACTGATCTCTGATTGATTCCTGATTGATCTGGCGATGTCTTCCTTATTCGTCTTCACGTAGACGCCCTGTTGTAGGCGTCCTCGGCTGACGCAGGACCATTTGGCGTTCACGCTAGGGTGATCCCCTTATTGGGCTTTGCCGGCTAATGGTCCGAGTCTTTTGGGTCTTCCAAGTTATTGGGCCTATTATCACCCACGATGACCACGTCACGCTTTCTTCGGATTCCCACTTCCTCAGTTATTGGAATCTGTGGGTCTGAACGTGGAGGGCTCTCCCCGATCTCCACTATCCCCCACTGCTCTATAAATATCCTTAAAAACCATTAGTTTAAGGTTAGCTACTATTTCAACTCTGAATTCCTTTACTCTCACCTCAAATCCTTTCTAACTTGAGTGTCAGAGTGTTCTTCGCAGGGCCTCATGTGAAGTCTTTCCATGTTTATTATACTCTACTCTCTGCTTTAGCAGCCCCCTTCGTTGAAATAGATAAGCTTGTTACTTTTAGTTTACCACAACTAAAATTGATTTTATAATTTAAACTTTAAAGAATTTGTAGATGGAAGGATTTCAAGCTGGTACATTCATTTGTGCTTTACTTTCTCATCTTTCTTGTTGAAATACAAGACCAAAAGAACCTGTGAAGAATGAAAAACTACATCAAATTCAAATATAAGCAGTCAAATGAACAAAAGAAATTGTAGATGCAAGGATTTCAAGCTGGTATATTCATTTACTTTCTTATCTCTCTTGTTGAAAAACAAGACCAAAAGAAACGTGTAGACAAAAAAAACATCATATTCAAATATAAGAAGTAAAATGGTTGAAAATCACCTCGTTTTATAAATTAGCATGAATTAATATAATTCATAGTTAATTTATATAATATTTATTAATATTAATATCAACTGACATTTTATAATTATTTTTTTTACAATATTTAAGTTCATAATTAATATTTTTTAACATTTGACCTATATGTATAAAAAAAATAAAACAAAGACTCGTAATAATAATAATACAAAAATTAGTCGATTCAATTGTTTCACCATTGATTTTCACCTAAGAACGAATTTGTTGGTGAATTAGACCGTAGCCCTAACTAATTCTCAATTGAAAAATACTTAGGTAAAACTTGTTATATTTTTGTTGTAAGGTTCTTTCAATCATAAGGTTGATTTGTATTCTCTCTCTTCTATGATTGGTTAAGCAAAAAGGTGTGTTTAATATTTTCTCTCTACCATGATTGGTCATGCATAAAATTTTTGTTACGTGTCAAATGTTGATGGGAAAACCTTATAAAGAACTCTGCCTAAGTTGGTCTGGTCTGGTCCAAATTTTAAAAATTTACAATAGTGTTTAAAACCAAGAGAAGGAAGGTTTTTTTAACCTAGATAATACAATCACCAACTTTAAGGACTCGGATGACCAAAGATTTTTTTTTATGTACCAAAATGGGTTTCGTGTCACTGTACCACGCCTCTACTTTTGGTATGGACCAATCAGGCTATGCCATGTGGCACAACCTGTTTTAATTTTTTTTATTTTTTGAAATAAAAAAACAAAAGACGTACTACTGTAGCACATCTTTGGAGGAAATTAAAAAAAAAAAAAGAAAGAATCTATTTTGGTACATAAAAAAATTCTTTAATCATCAAAGTCCTTAATATTGGTGATTGTATTATCTAGGTTAAAAAACCGAGAAGGAATCATTCACTACTCTTTGATCTTATTTTACTTTATGTAGTCATTTTCAATACTTCACTTTAATTAATTGTGTCATGCATCTAATGTAGTGAGAGAGTTTCTAAACATAGATAGATAATTAGATATGATCGGAGGCTGAATGATATTAAATTTAAACCACTTATTATTTAGGGTAAATTACACTTTGGTACCCTGTAGTTTGACCCTATTTCACTTTGGTACCCTGTGGTTTGAAACTTGACACTTTGGTACCCTGTGGTATTCTCCATTAACACTTTGGTACCCTTTGGAGCTATTTTGTAATTTTAACCATAACAAATTTTGCAAAAATTACATATTGACCCCAAAAAATTTTCAAAAAATTACAAATAGGTCCTTGGATAAATATTATAAAGGGACTAAAATGAAAAATTTAAATTTTTTTTGGGGTCAATATGTAATTTTTGTAAAATTTATTATGGTTAAAATTACAAAATAGCTCCAAAGGGTACCAAAGTGTTAATGGAGAATACCACAGGGTACCAAAGTGTCAAGTTTCAAACCACAGGGTACCAAAGTGAAATAGGGTCAAACCACAGGGTACCAAAGTGTAATTTACCCTATTATTTAAACCAATCTTTTGTTAGAATTTTATTTCGTGTTTTGCTTTTCACAACATGTGACAGAATTTGTCTAGGTAAAAAAGTTTTAATGGGGTAGTTCTATGAAAAGGTAGATAGTTTAAGCTATCTAATTCTCAACCGTTGAATTTAACTTTTACAGTCTTAAAATTTGACAAATCTTTTTTTAATTTATAAAACAAAAATCTCAAGACTGAAAAAGTTAAATCCAACGATTGAAAACTAGATAATTTAATCTATCTAGTTTTTTAAAGTGTTACCCTTTTTAATGTTTTCAGAATTTTTTCTTTTTCGTTTAGGGGAAGAGAAAGAGATAAATTACATACGTGTTGGTGAGAAATGCAATCTTCATTGATGGTCAATATGGTGAGATACTGAGACTTAATTTCTACCACTTTAAGGATTTTTTTTTTTTGGTGAGGACGGGCCTAAAGGCCAAACAAAAGAAACCAAGGCAAAAGCCCGCAAGAAGCAAAAACAACACAAAAAGAAAAAGGAACACGGAATGACGAACGCAGCAGAACCCCCTAACAAAACCTAAACCTAAACTGTCTCTCAGCAGCCGGAGATTCAGGTCCGGCGACGGCACAGTCCAAACCTCCAGCGCAGGGTCACTACGATGAACCCCCAAGTTAGCCATAAAGTCAGCACAGAAGTTAGCTTCACGCCAAACGTGCCTAATGCTCCAAGCTTCGAAATTAGCCAGATGAAGGACAGCCTCACGCACGATTCCATGAATCTCAACAGGGCAGTTTGAAGGCACTTTAAAAGCGTCAACAACAGTGGTGGAATCACTTTCCAGACAAAGCTTTTTGATACCGATAGTCGAGGCCATCCGAACCAGCTCCAAAATCGCCCATGTTTCAGCTTTGATGATTGAGACACTTCCCAGAAATCTGCAGAAGCCACGAATCCATCTCCCGTGCTCATCCCGTAGCAAGCCGCCACAACCTGCAAGATGAGAGCTAGCTTTTAGAGAACCATCGCCATTACCTTTAATCCACCCCGCATCAGGAGGTTCCCAGGTAACAGTTCGGATCTCCTGATCATGATTACTAGGCTGAGTAACCAGGTTGTATATTCCCTGATCAAAATCCAATAAGAGATGATTGATGATTTCAGAAGGTCTATGGGGACGTTTGAAATCCGTCTTATGCACAGATGCATTTCTCCAAAGCCAGAGCTGCCAAATTGCCACAGCCCAAATCCTGTTCCAAGTAAAGTTATAATTAGAATGAAAATTGTTATTTAAGTTAGAATGAATCCAGTTATTAATATCCAGATTGTTAAAATTTTGTAGCTCCTGATGATCCAAAAAGGAACTCCAAACTTCAGAAGCAAGCTTGCAGTCTCGAAATATATGAATTGCAGATTCAACCAAGTGGGGACATTGCTCACACCAAGCGTAGCCACCAAACCAGGTATTACACAATTCTCTGGTGGGAATCCTGTTATGAGCAAGCAACCAAATTAGGACTTTGACTCTTTCAGGAACCTGTAAACTCCAAATAATATTAAAAATAGGAATTTTTGGCATGTTTCTTATTTTAGATAAATAAGCACTTTTCACAGTAAAGAGACCATTACTTTGAAGACCCCAAACAAGCTTGTCATGGGAGTAGCTACTGGTAGGAGGAACCTCAAAGCAAAGTCTAGTGTATAAGTCATTTGGGAGCAAAGTTTTTAAGTAATCAAGTTTCCATATACCAGTGTCATTACTTAGGTCCCTAACATGATCTCTAATCCTGTCCATAGGCAGAGAAATGTTAATGTAGTTTATTAGGGGTTGCTCTTGGACTCCCCAATTATCAAGCCAGAATAAAGTATCTCTCCCATCTCCCACACATCATTTTGTACAATTCCCCAAATCCTTCCAAAGTTTAGCTAGTTCTTTCCAAAGAATAGAATCATTGTCTTTAACACTAATGTCTCTCCTAAGGTCTTTCCCTCTCCCATATTTCCCAATTAGGACCTGGCTACAAAAATTGTTTGGGTTAACAATGGTTTTCCACCCAACTTTCATAAGAAAAGCCTCATTCATATCTTTCAACCTTTTGATACCCAGACCCCCACTCGCTTTCTCTCTACAGAGAACATCCCAACTCAAGGTGTGCATGCGCCTACCTCCCTCAGGATGACCCCAAATGAAATCCCTTTGTAATTTCTCAATCTCATCACAGATACCTTTAGGAAGCCGAGTGGATTGCATAGAATAGTAGGGTATGGATGAGATAAAGAAAGTAACTTCTTGTGACACATTTGTGATTAACTATTCAATATATTTATACCAAAATATTATTCACCTAATAAATAATCAACCGTTCAAGTTCAAAATCATCTAAGATATTATATATTTCTTTTTCCCCTCCAATGTTCCTCCAATTATCTTTTCTTTTTAGGTCAAAATTTCATTTTGATTTTTGAATTATATAATAAATTTTATTTTAATCCTTAAATATTATTTTGCTATATTTTGATATTTTTTTCTTGTTTGTTCCATTGTTAATCTCAAATATAATTTCATTTAGTTTTTGATGTAATATTTGACTTGAACAATTAAGATAAATTGTTTCTTTCTCGTACATGTTATTAAGTAATAAGAATGTATACATGTCATGCTAAGTCGAGACCATCTATATTGAGAGATTCAACCTTTTTTTTTTTTTTTTTTTT
>QANZ01041233.1:0-26738 GCA_003254925.1 Chamaecrista fasciculata | reverse complement strand
TTTTTTTTTTTTTTTTTGCCAGATTGAGAGATTCAACCTTGATGAAACCCAAGTTGGACTTATTGGGTCGGGCCAAATCTCTTACACTTTTTTTGTTTTTTTTTTAAATCATCTTTAATTTTTATCCTAAATTTATATATTTTTTAAAACTTTTTATTCTATATATATTCATACAAATAATAGTTATATGTTAATGAGATAAATTTTATATTAATAAATTGTTGAAACTAACATTATTTACATATAAAATTACTTTTTTAAAAAAAATAGATAGGTGTACGTCGGGCCGAGCTGAGCCAAAAAACACTAAACTCAACCCAATGGCCAACAAGTGGCTAAGACGCTAGGTTCGCGAGCCGGCTAGGTTGATGAACAACAATATAAATACAATCTTAATAGGAAAAGAATTAAAAATCTTCATTTCTTAACTACAAAATGAAGATAAATTTATGTTTAATTTTTTTAAAAAAATGAATTTTTTTTCTTTTTTTATTAATTAACTTATTTAGACACGTACGAAAAAAATGTTCAAGTTAAATGTTTAGCTAAAAAATAATGATAAAAGTCAATCCAAATTATATTTTGCACCAATAGTAGAACAAATGAAAACAATTTAAAAATTTAAATAGAACAAAAAATTTAAGAATTACAACGAAATTCATCTTATGATTCAATAATCAAAATGGGATTTTGAATTTTTTTTAATATTTGATCGAAAAAAAATGAAAATTAGTAAAAATTTAGAATATGCATCGAAAAGCACTCCCAATTTTTAATACTTGTAATATAAAGCATGTGAATCCATACATTTTCAAACTAAGCAAATTTCTTAGGCTGCCTCGTGGAGCGGTCAAGAATCAAGCTAGTTGCAGCAGACGTGAATTTTTCCCAAGTATGTGTGTGTGTCCATATATTTAATTATCAGATACTCAATATGGCAGTACATTGAAAATATACAGTGCTTTATGTTTAAACTGTATTATCCTATCATTTCGTCTTTTTTCTTTATTGTTAATGAGATTTTTTCTTTATCTTTCTATTAATGTATTTTTTTTTAATTTTTAAAGGCTAAAATTTTGTATTTTCTTAAAGATTTGTTTCAGTATTAGAGCATGTTTATTGTAGACTTGTACTTACTTAGTAGTACTAAGAGAAAATTGATAGGTATAAGCTTATTAAAGGTATATTGATCTTTTAATATTTTTACAATTGTTGTTATTGTGTTTGAGATGGAAATTTCTTTTTTTTGGTAAAAGTATTCTTGGTATCCCCAACATATGAGGTCAGTTTCAGTTCTATTTTTAAATTTTTTTGGGTCAATTATACCTCTAATTTGAGAGTACAATTGACTTAAATGTGAAATATTAGGGGTACAATTGATTTTAAAAAATTAAGGATGTAATTAAAATTGACCTCATACTTCAAGAGTATTAAGAATATTTTTGTTTTTTTTAATCGGTTAACTAGTACTCCCTTCGGTTCTATATATCTGATGTTTAATGTAAATGCTCACAGATTAAGGAAATAATTAATTCACCTAAAATGAAGAGAAAAATAAGATAAAAAGACTAAACTATCCCTATTAAATTACTTGGGAAATGTATATTCATTTATGACTCTATTATATATAATAGGGATAGAATGGTAAATAAATAATTAATGTTCTCTTGAATTTAAAAAACATCAGATATTTTGGAACAAAAAAAGTTTTCTAAAACATCAGATATATAGAACCGGAGGAAGTAGTGAAAGCCTTGTTTATTTCTTCTGGTTTTTTTTTTTAAGATTTCTTTTGATTCTTAAAAATATTGGACAATGGGCCTTTGAGTTTCCAAACAGGCCCAAATAGTTCCAAAACCATGTTATTGGGCTTGTTGGGCCATGTGAGCCGAATCAGTCATCATCAAACATCAATGAAATTTGAAGAACGAGACAAAGGTTTTTTTGTTGCTTTGATTGTTTCTAGTTATATGACACATAATCAAATAATAAAAATAGAATAAACAAAAATCACAAAATAAATATACGAAGAAAAAAATGATAATTAATAGTCAAGTAAAAGACATATGCTATAATTAATAGTCAAGAAAAAAATAGCATCTCTATCGAATGTGACAGGTTGAAAATGAAATTATATATGCATGTGGCTTCTTCTTATGCTATTTTTTTTTTGTTTGTATACTTAGGATTAGTGTATGTCTTATTGTCTTTAATTTCCTCTGTTTTATTTTCATTTTTATTTTCACAAATAATAAAATAATCTCATTCAACATAAGAAATATTAAATGTATTTACGTATTAGCTTTGATTATATGACAAATATTTGAAAAGTTAGGAGGTTCGTTTGAAGAGAGAAGAGGAAGGTTTTTTTTTTTTTTTTTTAAGGAGAAATTAATTTTATATTATTATGAGAAATGAGAATAGACAACATCATCATCATAATTGTGAAGTGATGTCATATTTTTTTTCTTTCAATAAGGAACAAAAGTTGGAAAAAGGTACTATTGCCAATCAACAAATTTCGATAAATTATTTGCCCTAACCTCTTTTCATTATTAATTAATTGTATTTGATTTCTCTCTCATTTTGATTATAATTTGTAATTAAAATTAATACCATCATACAAATTTTTAATTCGCTAAATGTACAAATATTTTTGTATGGAATAAAGGATTTCACAAAGAAAAGATGAAAAAATTGAATATTGTGAAAGAATGAATACACTACAATACTATATAAAAATTTATAAGATTTTACAAGTTTCTATAAAATGAACAACCCAGCACTACGAGGCAATAATTCCTAACTAATTCTATACAATTGAATATTAGAATCACATGGGAAGGCAGCTGAGTCACTATGTGTAATGGGCCTTTGACTAATCATTGTGGATTGAGCCTGTGTTATCTCTATTATTCCCCCTCAAACTCAGGGGTGCTGGTTCAACTCTGAGTTTAGCACACAAGGTAATGAACTGAGACTTTGGTAAAGCCTTGGTTAAGGTATCAACAATCTGATCCTTAGAGGAAATATGACTGGCATGGTGGTGAGAAGCTTACAGAGAGAGGAAGAGAAGAAGTGACTGTAGAAGCTGATGTAGCAGCAGGTGCAGACTGCAGACTGAGAAACAGAAGCAGGTGAGCTGGCCATAGTCGTTTGACCTTAGAGCTTTGATACCATAAAGGATTTCAAAAAGAAAAGATGAAGATACATTGTATATTCTATTGCCTGCAAAAAATGAATACAGTACAGTACTCTATGTCCCAAAATATCAGCTTTTTAAGGTAAATACATACAGACCAAGGAAATGATTCATTTACCTAAAATGAAGAGAACTACAAGTTAAAAGACTAAATTGCCCTCATTAAATTAAATTAGTTATTCTAACTAATTTAATAGCTTTGACTTTTAATAGGGATAGAATGGTAAAAAAAAATTAATGCTCTTTTGATTTTTGAAAATATCAGATATTTTGGGACAAAAAAAATTCTCCAACAAAGAAGATATTTTGGGACAGAGGAAGTACTTTATATAAGTTTACAGGATTCTACAAGTTTCTATAAAATGAACAACTCAACATTATGAGACAATAATTCCGAACTAATTCTATACAGCTGAATACCAGAATCACATGGGAAGACAGTTGGGCCACTAGGTGTAATGGGCCTGAAACTGATCATTGTGGATTGGGTATGTGTTATCTCTATTACGAAAGATATCTTTTATTAAGTTTTTGTTCAAAAAATTATTATTTTTTATTATTGCATTCTAGATTGATTCAAAATTAAAATTATAGTTGATAATTATAACTTGCTTATTATGATCTTGTTAACTACCACACATGTGTAGACTTAAGTTAAATTCTATTAGCAACCCTACTAATTCATTCACAACTCTAATAACCATAAAATCATATTCATTCTCTAAGTCTCTCAATATAAAGGGCTAGCATATTCTTTCTTAAAGACATTCTATTCTTCATTATCACTCTGATCTTTTTGATTGACTCAATTGTTGAAGTTGATGTGGAGTTCCAAGTCCCTCATAACTCTGACTTTCTATTATTTTGTAGGTACTCATTTGAAGAGTTCTAATAAATTTCACATTCATCAAGAGTAAACACACAATTTAATCATTGTGTATCCTTAAAAAAATACACAAGTTGAGAACTTAAATTTAAAATATTATATTTTTATATATAAAAATAAATAGTTATAATTACATATAAGGTACGAGTTGTGTACATTTTTTTGTTATCTTTTTCTGAATTTATTTATTTTAGACTTAGATCTAAATCTAAATTTACAAAGTAAAATTTTAAGATACTCATTAAATATAATTTATTTTTTTATCATTCATATGTTTATATAATTCCTCCGCTTATTTTTTTTTTATAAAAAGTTTAAATAAGGTTAAGTATGAGTATCTTACTAGAGTAGGAATATCTCTCGACCTCCGTGAAGATTTATAAGAGGAATTTACATATCAATCACCAAATAAAATTCTCACATTGATCTAAGGATAAGAGCCAAAATCTTAATTAACCATGTCACTCCTTTTTTTTTTTTGGGCCAGAACCATGTCAATATAAGAAAATTATAGTCAATATATAGTCATGCATCGAAAAGCATGTGAAGTCATAATACATAATAATCCCTTTGAAAAATAAGAAAATTTCGAGGCTGCCTCGTGGTGATCAAGAATCAAGATATATATATATATATATATAGCACATGTGATTTGATTCTAAGTATCAGTTGTGCAGATTCGTATTGATTTAATATTCAGAGGGAATTCATAGGTGTGTTAATATTCTTCTAATATTTCTATAATTGTTGTTTATTGTGCTTGAAATGCAAATTTTCTGTTTGTCTTAGATATTGAGTTTGGCTTTATTTTATTTGGCTAATTATGTAAAGCCTTGTTATTTCTTCTGAATTCAGATTTTTTTTTGTCAGATTCTGAATTCAGATTGCATCAAAGTATATATTGACATAAAAAAATGGGCCTTTTAGTCTCCAAACAGGCTCAAATGTTCCAGAATTTTGATCTTTGGGCTTTTTAAGCCATGTGGGTCAAATCATTCATCATCAAACATCAATGAAATTTGAAGAACAAGACAAGACAAAGCTTTTGGGTCGCTTTTATTGTTTCTAGTTCTAGAATCTAGATAATGGAATCAAAGAATCAAAATAGAATAAAGAAAATTGACATATATATATTACTAGAGACTTTGCGTAGGGCACGCAAATATGTATGTAAAATAAATGAAGGATTAAATCGTTAACTCAGTAAAAAAGAAGGGATCAAATAATAATTTTCCTCTTATTATTAATTTTGTACAATAGTTTTAAAATGTAGACGACCAGAAAAAGGTGGAGTCATATAATATAAGATATATATAAAGAAATGATAATCAATATTCAATAGCATTTCTATTGAACGTGACATGTTTATAAAATTACATGCACGTGGCTACTTCTCATGCTAGTTTCTTCTACACATAGGATAGATGTCTTTCCTATGTTTTTACTTTCCATTTTTAATTTCACAGATAATAAAATAATATCATTTTAACATAAGATATATTAAATGTATGTACGTATGGGCCTGATTATATGGCAATTAAATCGATAACTTGGGCGATTCGTCTGAATAAAGAAGAAGAAGAAAATAACTTTATATTGTTACTAGTATGAGACCCGCACGGGTTTTTCCTTCTTAAAACATATCATTGTACATATATTAATAACATTGAAATTGCAAATATATCGGATATATTAATAATATTCAAACTGTAATCAATGTTTTGCTGCACATTCATGTTCTTGTAGGTATCATAATAGAGACTGGAGTAATGAATATCAATGAAATCTCTTGGGGGATCAATATGACAGAAAACTAATTTACATTATTTTCCACTGATAGCTAAAAGCACATAAACACATTTAGGCTCCGTTTGGTAGGAGTGAAATGAGTTTTACATTGTAAAACTACACGAATTTCGAGACTTTCATGTGTTTGGTATGGTAATTTAAGCTATGTAGAGTGGATTACAATGTAAAGGGTTTTACATTACATAGGTCATTTTTCTTTACTTCACATTTCTGATGTAATCCAAGTCTACCTAGGGAATTATGGTAGAATTCCTAATTTGCCCCTCTCACTCTCATCCCATTTTTCTCCCCCTAAGGTGGCTGGCGACAGCGGCGGCGGTTGACGGCGGCGCCGGCCACCGTGGACCACGGCGGTTTTGTGGTGGTTGTGGGAAGGGCATTTTTGTCATTTTTTTCTATATCTATTTTACTTTCCCTCCCATACCTTTTTATACCAAACACTTTCAATCTTTACCTACTTTACATTCCCTCAACTACTTTTCCTTTCCCTCACAATTTTTCCCTTGTAAAACCCTTTCCTTTACATACCCTTTCCTATACCAAACGGAGCCTTATGTTGTCAAACTTATGGTCTCAACTAAAAATTCTATAAATGACAGTCTCCAAGTAACCAATTATTCACAACAAAGATAGAATGTTTGAGATTACAAAATAATGTTAAAACCTATTCAGAAAGATCATTTTCCACAAACCTACTATCCTTTCTAGCTTGTTTACGCCACCCAATGCTTTTGATAGAGTTGTGCATCAAATGTGATTTAAAATATGGAATATAAAAGCATTTTGCCAATTAATTATAATAGCAGCAAGCACACAATTATGTACTTAGTTCAAAATCATATCAGTGCAACAAATGCCAAGTATCCAAAGAATAATTAGTAAATGGATCAAGCACACATTAGACTGGAAAAGTGAGTCAGTGGCTTCCAGTTCCACGAAATTGGAAGATCTTATATTAGAGACATTATACTTTTGAAAAAGAAAGAATCATTAAAACTGAATCATTGGAGAAAGTAGTAATTACCTTATCCAACATATATAGAAGGAATTTATTTTTCTACTTAAATAATTCATTTTGGACAATAGTTGCCACTAAATGGATCAAATCAGATGATGAAGGCATGGGGAAAGAGAAAGCCATCGGTAGAAAACCAAGGAAAATTAGCAAGAATGCATGTAGCTAGCTTCAATAAGCAAATGAATTAAGGCATTGCTAATTTTGTAAGGGACCTTAGATACTATCTTTACATGTTAGCTTATGATGTATATAACGTTTTGCAGTTGACTGAATTTGTCAGCAGTGCTTACACCTAACTTTTGGGTGAAATGTATTTACATGAGTGATTTTTTTTTTTCGGACTACTATTCAATCAAATACATGTCTTACTTAACAAAATGGCCAACACATATATTTTTTTTGAAGAGAAGCAAGGCCTAAATTAATAAAGATAAATCTGATTACAAGTTAAAAACGGAAGCAAGTTAGAAATAAAGGTGGTCTGAAAATCAGGGTTGTTGCTATCCTCGAAGAGACGAATGTTTCTGGTACGGCAGATGATGTTGCAATCCTGCATAAGAATTTCAGTTGAGTAATCGGAGCCCTTTAGACGAGAAGCTTCCACAAAGCACTTCCTGGTGAGAATATCAATATTACAGAGCTCAGTGCGTTGAATATGGGTGAGGAACTTATGGAGTCCGACTAGAGCTGTGTGGAAAGAAGTAGATCTGGCGTCTTCAGCATAGGTGAAGATAGGCTGAATGAAACCCGGGAAGACGCTGAGAATGGCAAAGTGATTGGTTTTACTCTTTCTATTCCTGGACCAGGCAGCATGGAGCTTCAGATGATTGGGGTTGGTGTAAGTATGGGTGGGGTTGGCTCTGGGTTGCTGACGCATCTGTTGAATCTGAGCGATTCCTATATGGCTAGTCCTATGGAGATCAGCCATGTAGACATTCATGGAACGCCAGGAGTCGATGATATCAGTAGGGGATTGACTACGCCTATTGAAACGAACTTCATTTCGGTGGGTGTAGATTGACCAGACAAAAGTGATAATATTGATGAAAATCTCTGGGGAGAAGGTATGAGACTCCACATCCCTGAAGAGCGAGAAAATCCACTCTTGGAATCCAATAGGAAGGATGGTATCGCTTCTGATACCCAGAGGGGAACCGAGCCAAGCACTGCGCGCGACATTACATCCAAGGAAAAGATGGTTGTCGTCCTCCTCCACATCACAACCAAACGCACATTGTCCGTCAATGTTGAAGTTCTTCCTGAGAAGATGCTTGCCCAGTGGAAGCGCTCCACAAAGACATTTCCATCCGAAGAGGAGAATTTTCGGCGGGCACTTGAGTTTCCAATAAGCATTCCAGTTTATTCGATCGTCAATAGTATTAGTGAAGCTCTTGTTGTAGGCCTTCCTGACGTTGTAGTTACCATCCCTGGAGTGGATCCACACGATACGATCAGCAATACCTGTAGAGGAAATGTTCATGTTACAAATGGTCTGCATCTGATTTTCGTTGTAATAACGCGCAATTTGTTGTCTATCCCACTGTCCATCGTTTCCGATGAGTTGGCAGGCATAGATTTCTTCATCAGTATGTCTCTCCGGTGTGATCCAAAGCTCATTATTGATAGGGATAGACTGGCCGTTCCCCAAACGCCATCTGCAATCCGTAGCCAGTTTATTCAAGTTGGCACATAGTGGTCGGGCCAGACTAGAGGCTTGGGAGTCACATTTAAAGCGAAGATTGACTTTGTCCTTGCAATACTTGGCAAAAAAGATTTGAGACACCAGGCTCCGTCTGTTGGAGATAATCCTCCACGATTGCCGGCCCATTAGAGCGGAGTTGAACTCCTCGAAGCGCTTGATACCCAGGCCACCCGCATGTTTAGGTTTGCAAATGTGGTCCCAAGCACGCATATGCGGGGATTTAGAGCCGTTTCTTATGCCCCAGAAGAAGTTGCTCAAGACCATATCACATTTGTGGGCCTCCTTGTTGTTAAGCTTGAAGTAAGAGAGATGGTAGAGGGGTAAGGAAGAGAGAACGGACTTGATGAGAACGACGCGGGCAGCCTGGGACAGGAGGAGAGTTTGCCACCCCTGAAGTCTACTATGAATTTTTTCCATGATAACATCAAAAATTCTACGACTCTGCGCAGGTTCGTCAATAAAGCTTCCAAGGTATTTGGAGAAATGGTCTACAATCTTAAGCCTGTGTGTGGAATTCAAGTCCTTCCTTACCCGGTTGGGGGTATTAGGGCTAAAGGAAATTTCTGACTTGTTAGGGTTGAGGATCAGTCCGGAAGCCTTGCCAAACTCCGAGAAGACATTACCAAACTTATCAAGGGCCTTAGGGTTCGCTTTGAAGAAGAGGAGGATGTCGTCGGCGTAGATCAGGTGATTAATCGCTGGGGCGTTCCGGGCAATCTTAACACCTTTGAGGGAGCCATTTTCCTGATGATTTATCAGCATGCCCGACAGGACATTCATGCACAATATAAAAAGATAGGGAGAGATCGGGTCGCCTTGCCGCAGTCCAGCTTGCGGTGTGAAAGCATCAGACAGTTCACCATTGATTTGAACTTTGAAGGAGGAAGTAGTGACGCATTGCATGATCAGTCTTACCCAGTGGTTTGGAAAGCCCATGAAATTTAGGACAGTCTCCAAGAATTCCCAAGAAATTTTGTCATAAGCTTTCTGGAGGTCAATTTTGACACTGGCCCAGTGGGACTTTGACCGTTTCTGTCTTCGGATGTACCGGAGGACCTCGTGGGCAATTAAGATGTTGTCTGTGATCGACCGTCCCTTAGCAAAAGCATTCTGAAATGGGGAAATAACCTCTTGAATAATTGTCTGGAGTCTGTTAGTGAGGACTTTCGAGATGATTTTGTAGGAGACGTTGCAAAGGCTAATAGGACGGTAGTCTTTACATGACTGTTGTTCCTCTCCCTTGGGGATAAGGACAATAGTGGAGTGGTTGAGCTCTCTAAGCATATGGCCAGACTGAAGGAAAGATGCCACCATTTGAATGACAGATTCCCCAACGATGTGCCAGTGTGTCTGAAAAAAATTCGCGGGGTACCCATCCGGTCCCGGGGCCTTATTGCCATCCATCTGGAACAGGGCACACTCAATCTCAAATCTGGTGAATGGTTTATTTAGAGTAAGCAGATGCTCTTCATTGAGACGCGGAATGCCAGACTCCCTGATGAGGTTTTCCATATCCTCCCTAGTTGATTCAATCTGAGATGAAAAGAGCTGGGTGAAGTAGTCTTTGGCAATGTTTAGAAATTCCTCCGTTTTGTAGGCCCAGTCACCATTGTCCATTCTCATCGAGGTGATTCTGGATTTATTCATACTCTGTTTGACAACTGTGTGGAAGTACTTAGTATTACGATCTCCGTTTATTAGCCATTCTTGTCTAGCACGTTGGGCCCAATACAATTGCTCACAGCTCAGCAGGAATTCTAGACGCTTCCTAATAACGAGCTCTTTACGTTGGCATTCACCAGGGTAAAGAAGGTTGGCATCGTTCTGGGCATCCAGAAGCTCATTCTCGCAGTCAAGGATCTGGCTCCGTAGACTTCCAAAGTTCTCTTTGTTCCAAGAGGTCAGGGCCCTTGCAGTCTGTTTGAGCCGCTGGTTGAAGCGGAAAGCATACGAGCCCATAGTGGGAATATTATCATTCCAAGCTTTGAAGATGATCTCTGGGCACTTATCATGTAACATCCACATTGACTCAAACTTAAAGCGAGCTCTATGTTTCAAACGAGGTCTCTCGGTGTTAAGGAAAAGCGGGGCGTGATCCGATGCGGCGATAGGCAAAATATCCACCACAGAGTGCTCGAAAAGGTCAAGCCAGCCAATATTGCACCAGGCTCTATCGATTTTCTCCTTCACCAAACCATCACCCAGGCGGTTATTACTCCAAGTGAAAGAATTGCCGATGGTTGGAATCTCAATCAACTGCTTATGGTTCATGACCTCAGTCGGTCGATTGGCTCCGATAATACGGGAGCAGCCAGAGAGTTTGTCACTGGGGAGGAGGACCTGATTAAAGTCTCCCATAATGAGCCAGGGATCAGATGTAATTTGTTGGGTTTCGATAAAATCCCACAATTTGTGTCTTTCATGAGGCTTGGGGGGACCATAGACATTAGTAACAATGCAAACGGATCCGTAGGGCAAAGAAAGAGAGCCATGTATCCAATTCATAGAGACATTGATTACATTAAAATGGATATGGGAAAGCCAAAAAACTGCCAAACCCCCGCTTTTCCCATTAGACTCAACACAGACATAACTACTGAAATTTAAAAACGCAGCTACATTCCTAATCTTATCATCACTACATTTAGTTTCTTGCAAAAAAAGGACATCAGGTTTGTGGCGGGTGCAAAAGTTCTTCAGTCTTCTTCTTGTCATGGGTTTACCTAACCCACGACAATTCCAGGATAGGAGCTTCATGGCGACCTAGGAGGTTGTTTTGGTACAACCTTCCTAAAACCAAGTTGGCAACGAGCAAATTTCTCAGTCAGGGCAGCAAGTTCACATTCCAGATCGAAGTCTGTCAGCAGAGGTACTTCCTGGTCATTATATTTGGCTTTTTTGACAGCTTGGGTCTCAACCTCTTCTTGATTTTCTTCAAAATCTTCCAAGGTAATCCTCCTCTTCTTGGGTGGCACGGGTAAACGGGGCATTGGGAGGAAATTCACGATGATGGATTTCTTCATCTTCTTGCTATCCAGCCGGTCATTTTCCGAATCCCATGAGGCATCAAACAACCTCTTCCGATTGAGCTCAAAGCTGATGCAAGTACTGGAGTTCTCGGGAGAGGAGACATCAGATATCAGTTTGAAAAGATCTTTTATGATAGATTGAGCCATCTGAAGTTTCATATTGACAAGGGCAAAGGATTTGTAGACCGACTCCATGGCAAGGTCAGCCGAGGAAGTCAAGTTATCAAGACTGGGGGTAGTCGGGGCATAGCTGTCAGAATCCGTGGATAGAATAATTGGTTCGTAAGGAATTATAGCCATGCTCAGGTTGTCATCCGGCGGGGTTAGGTTCTCGGTAATGGTACCCACGGTCATGCTATCGTTGTCCAAATCAAAACCAGCCGTACCTGAAGAACCAATCTCCTCCGTGTTGATAATCGCCTTGCCATAGTAGGTAGGAAGGTCATTGAAAACTTCATGCTCAGTGATGATGCAGCTGTTGTCTAGACCGGGAATGGAGTCGGCGAGATAAGCGCAGTCATCAGTGTGGGTGAAATTGTTCGGTATCCAGCTTAATGTTCCATTTGTGATACCTAACTCCCCTTCACCTATGTCCACGTAGCTTAGATTTTGCTCGGCATTGGCGACATCTGGACATCCGAATTCCATCTCATTCCAGTAATGAATGGGGAGTGGGAAAGCATTCAACGGAGGAGTTCTATAATGAGTTAAAGCTACGTGACGAAGATCGGGATCACTTTCCATTTCCTGCATTTGTTCCTCAGATATGATAATCCGACTATCCCCAATCTCCGTATTCTCATCATGGTGGGATGCATGGACAGGCTCTGCAAAAGTTTCGAAGACCGGTTGGTCCTCATCATCAGTGTCAACAGTGGCAGTTGAGTTGGGGGGTGTATGGTTGGGACTGTCGGGGTTTTCTGGTATGAGACCGAGCACGAACCCGGTTCCGTCATCTTCCATATCAGCACCATCCTCCCATTCCATGGGATCTTCTTCCTCGGCTTCAGGTTCCGGAACCACGATAGGGAAAAGTCTGTCCCCAGGAGGTGCAACGTTGTGGATATCAATGTCATGGTTGCCGAACTCCCCTTCTTCATTAAAAAAGGCCAGAGGGTCAAAGACATACTCTATCGGGGGGTGGTGAGTAGGTCGGTAAACGAGAGCATTATTCCGAAGCTCAAGAGTAATGTGAGTGGTTCTCCGGTTACCATGATTCAAGAAGGCGCGGGCTTGTCGGACAAAATGCAGTCGGGTGACGACGAACCCAATCTGTAAGCCCAAACGCTCGTTGATGCTGTTCATTTGGTAGTGGAGGTTAGCATTAGTGCGTTGTTCAAGCCAGTCGCAAGCCGGGTGCGTGTGTCCGATACGGCCACAGCCCATGCACAATCTGAACACACGTTCATAACGACATTGCACCCAGATGTTTTGGTTGTCGTCTGTGTTAATCACAAATCCCATGAGTAGGGGGCAATCCACTGGCATTCGAACCCGGATTCTCATGAACCTAAGGTTTCTAGGGAACTCTGGTGTCCAGTCAACGTCAAGGCAGACGCCAAGGATGCTACCGAGAGCATTTGCTACAGCTGGCGTCTGGAACTCAAGTGGTATGCCCCATAGTTGAACCCAAATCGGTATCTCGGAAACCCTGTAGTCGGTGAGCACAAGGTTAGGCTCCCACGGGGAGAGAAAGAGCAACCCCCCCTGTACCGACCACGGGCCCTCGGAAAGGGCAAAGAGACGGTCTTCATTGTCAGCAAAGTGAAGAACGTAATGGTTATGGTAAGTTCCTAGAACACGTACAGGAGCACGAAGCCTCCAGAAGTTGTCAATGATGGCTTGCATTCGGCGGACAGTGAACTTCCGAGAGTCTATGAAGGTGGCAATGAGACAGCTCCGCCAAAAGCGCCGATAGTTATGGGTGACTCGTTCATTGAACCGGATAACAGGCCCACGAGCAATACGCCGGCGAGGAGGAGAGCGAGGGGGAGCAGCTTCCTCTCCATCACGGATCTCGTCAATGTCAATCTCCCTATCAGAGTCGCTAGATTCAGTCCATCCAATTTCACGGGGGTTCTCACGTTGGTTATTCATATTGAGCTTCGGGCGCTTATGGGGTGGAATGTAAGGGTGAGAGAGTTGGCACCTGTAGGACTCCATTTAAGGGCAGCAAGAAAGAACTTCGCTAGGCTAGTCTGGCACGGGAATATCAGGAGGCGCTAGAAGAATGATGAATCTTGAGAACCACTAAGAACAGAGGGTAGCCCAGAGAAGGTAAGCAGAGATAGGCCGGAGCTCCAATAGGGAGGGGCAATGTCGAATGATTAAGCAGAGGGAGAGAGAAAGGAGAAGTCAGGCAAGGGAGAGAAAGTTACGTGCAAGCAAAAGAAAGAGAGAGAGAGAAGAGGTGGTCTGATGTTGGTTAAATAGGAGGGAAAGGATAAAGCTAATGATGATTTACTTGGATGAAACGCATTAAGCTAGCATAGGACCCAGAGAGTGAATAAATGAGGCAGAACTAGAGATTGTAACGCATCATTAAGTCGAGGATAGATGGCAGGAACATAAAAGACAATAAATGAAAGCAGACAAAGGGAGGAATGCAAACCGTGGCTAGAGACAAACTGGCAGTAACGAGGAGGAAGATTGGAGCACCTGACAGGAGCTTTAAATGACGTAACCACGGGCAGCCAAAGGTCTTCGAAGCAGTGAGAAAACGGCTCCTAAACGACAATAAGAAGGCGCTATTCTCAGTGTAAACTCTTCTCGAACTCGCGGAGAGTGATGATTGTGGTGTCAAAGAGGATAACGGCTAGGGAAGTTCGTCAGTTTCTTGCCGTAAGTGCGCCGGAACCCTAGAAGAAACCCTAGGGTTGGGAGGTCGGGAACTCAGCTCCTGAAGCGAGTTTTTTTTGCTTGTCTTTTACAAAATGGCCAACACATTACATGAGTGATTTTGCTATAAGTTAATATCAGGACTTTTTCCATCATACCACACAAGTGAAGAGGTATTTGAATGTCAGGCAAATATATATATATATATATATAGAGCAAGAAAGCAACATAGCAACGATACATATCAAAAGCCTATTGAAAAAAAAAANACAATAGTGAGTCAGACAGAAACAAAATGAGGGATAATCTTATCCAAATTTCATGGAGGTAATGGTATTGGTTGTTAATTGAAAGGGTTCTGTAGATAAAAGCAGATCCCCATAGCTTGTTGGCAAGTCTTGAGTTTAGCAATTACACTGTAAAATAAGTTATTAGACCATGAGTAGATTTTACATGTCTATCAATAATAATGAGTAATAATAATTACAAAGAAATAACAATTGCCACTTGTATTGGTTCCAAAATTTTGGATCATATAATTCATTTGTACCTGTGGGTCGTATAATTCTTGCAAATACATCCATTTAGAGAATCCTTTATTAGGACCTGGAGACACGGTAAATGACACCTTGCTTGCATTTTATTCGGATCAGCTGATAGTGTTCTTAAAAAATATGAAGGCAGTTGAAAGAAGATTAAAATGCTGATACATACCACAGTGCTTCTATTAGCCTCGTCCATCAAAGATGCACCAGCGAGCATTTCTCTAACATTAATCCCCTAAAGCAAGAAATATCTTAATATCAACTACAAAATTAGCAAAGCACAAAAGTATAAACAACAACAACAACAATCAACACAGCAAATTTCAAATTAAGGATCATTTACCTGAAGAGCTGCTGGAAGAAGGCCAACTGCAGACATCTCTAATATATATATATATATATATATATATATATATAAATCAATTTTTTTCTCAATCTGTAACATCAAGAATATGGCATAAAGTGAATGAGTGAATCAATTTTTTTTTTCTCAATCCTGCTAGCAAGCCCATTCCGACAAAGTTAAAGAGCTTTCAACCACTCAGGTCCCACACCTGTAACTCAAATATCATTCAGATACATTATCTGTACAAAACTTATTGCAGTGTGTAAGAAGATTTTCTCATCTTTATTAACTTATCTTCCATAAGCTATCACTTTAGCTGTCAATTTAATGACAATCATGCATTAAATACACTTCCATAGCTCCAAAAATCCAACTGACTACAGCATTAGAGCATAGAATTTGTCTACTTCAGCAGCTAATAGTAAGTTAGTAAGTTAGCATCTCACTAACTATGTCCATATTGCAGAGAAGCACAATAACCCATGGAGAATAATGATGTTAGTAAGTTATTAAGTTACTTGGAATACTAAATTATGTAATCACTGTTCATGACAGCATATATATATAGTTATATACACATGACCCATATCACCAAGTAAAAGGTCACCTTCTGCCTCTCGCTCCACTACAATATCTAAACTTAACAAAAAAGGAAGTTCACAAATAAAAAGGATCAGTTTGATAGAAAATAAAAGAACTAACAACTGAAACAGGATCTACTTACTAAGCATTGACATTGAAATGTCCAAACCAATCCAGTGGTGTCCATTCTCTGTTTGTGTTTATGACTATTCTCTCATAAGTCTAACCTGTGTTTTGAATGTCTCCCCAGCCTTGCTAAAGTTAGGTTCTACAACTTACATCTATAAAAATCAAACTGTACGGTAACTAAAATTCATGAATTTTTTTTTTTTTTTTTTTTTTTTTTTTTTTTTTTTTCATTTTGGCCAAAGAAATAACAGCAGTATTTAGGCACAATTCAATGGAGTGACTTCAGCATGGTCTTACTCTTTACCTTGGCATTGAAATTTGAATCTAAAAGAATATTAGATGAATTCAGATCCCTACACTGGAGGTTGACAATTTTCGTGTAGATATTCTAATCCTCTGGTCAATAGTAAATGAATTTTAATATGTTAATAATCAATAGAAGCATCATAATTCAGAGATAAGTTCACAAACTGATTAAGGAAGCTAACCTTGATGTATCAAGAGCAATCTTCATTCTCATGTGCCAAGTTAATGCTGAGCCATGAGAAGGTCCTTCAACATAAACGATATTTAAACAATAATGACATTAATAATTATTCAATAATTGACAATTTGAAATAACTATATTTGGTACAGAACACATTAGATAATGTGCTTTTACCATGTAATTGAGTTTAATTTCCAAGGATCCATTTTGCATCAATTCAATAATGAATCTTGCTTAACAAATTCACCTCATTCTACAATTCCATCACATTATTTAACAGAAATTTGATTACAAAAAACAGAGAAGCAAAATGGAGAGATAATTTATTTTGTAGTCCTTAAATTTATCTTAAAACTACAATCTAGTCCCTGAATATTGAAAATATACTTTAGTCCCTGATCTGATATCTTTGTCAGTGCTGCTATCCAAGTGGAAAAAAAAATACTATACAAAGCAGCTGTGCATTCACTCTTATCTCTATCACATGCTGTCCCAAATTTTGCAAATAAACACATTCAATGTCCTCAATACAATAACAGAAATTCTGATTGCCAGTATATAAGCATCTAAAATAAACATCTACATTAGATGCAGGTTTCAACAGGTACAATGTAGCTACTCTTTAATACATTCAACCTCAATTTCACAGGTTTTGCCAATTGCCATTCCCTTGCAATTATAAAACTACTGCCATAAGACACTTGTTACATAACTTAAAGCTATTTTAAAAGGGGAAAAAAGTACAATGGATAGAAAAAAACTACTGCCATAATCCAATGTGGTATTACTTTTAACCTGCAAATTATTAGATTGAAGAGAACCATAAAGCATTCAAAGCTATCAGAGAAGGAATTAAGTTCACCTGCTTTTCTCCATTTGCAGATATAACTCAACAGCTTTGCTAGGCATTGAGTTTTTTACATACACAGCTATCATTACATTCCATGAGACCAAAGTCTTCTTCTCCAGATTCATGAACATCTCCTTAACAAATGAAACATTATCAGATGATGTGTTACTCACAGCTGGCATGAGGCTAGCCATCGTACCAGCATCGGGTTGTTGTCTTGATGACTGCATTTCCTGGCAAATCTCTAATGCCTCATCAAACCGTCCATTTTGTGCATACCCAGAAACCATTGCATTCCAAGAAACAACATCTCTGCTAGGCATTTCATCGAGAACGCGTTGTGCCTCCATTAAGCAGCCACATTTCCCATACATTGCAATTAGGCCACTCCCCACAAACACATTGGAATCAAATCGAATCTTTAACACAGCCCCATGAAGCTGCAAACCAAATCTTATATTCTTAGAGCAGGAACAGGCCTTTAGGACACAAGGGTATGTATAGTTATCCGGAATATATCCATGGTTAACCATGGTCTTGAAAACAAGCAGTGAATCATTATACAAATGATTGTTCACATAGCTTCTTATCATTACATTATAGAAAATGACATTCTTCTCAGGAATTTCATTGAACACCTTGCGTGTCAAGTGAATTTCTCCACAAGCAGCATAAGCTCTCATTAGTTTGATACCCAAAGATGGGTCTGACTGAAGATGGTGATAAAAAATCTTAGAGTAAACTTCCTTTAGGGTTTTGATATCAGGGTACTGGTCTACCACTTTTCCAAGAAGCTCTTAGATGGGATTCTGCAGAATATGAGACTTCAACTGTTCATAATCAGACCACTGCTAAATAGAAGCTGGTGGCTAGAATTGTGATGAAGGCAAAGTGTTACAACTATCAGGGAGTTTGATGCAATGTCATATGAAGAATTGTGATGTCACTTACGAATGCAGAATGGCAAAGAACACAGAAATGTGATGTCGCTTAGCGATCCCGTCACGGGCTCTGGCTCTCAGTTGATGGCGTCTTCTACAATTCCTTCATGCACGAACTATCCTCTGTTTTGATTTAGGGCAAAAAGGAAGGAAGTGGGCCAAGTGCAAGTGGGAACGCTTGTATTGAAAAAACAAAACAAAACCAGGTCGCCCAATATTTTGAATTCTAATTTCTAAGCTGAAATTGGTCTGTATGGTATTAATTTTCATAATACACCAAAAGAATTTCACAGAATTCAATTAGCATCAAAGAATCAATCATAATCATAGCAATAAAAAAAATGCCGTAAAGAAGCATATTGGGCCTTAAAAAGTAAACCAACATAATTGCATTCAAGAAATTTCATCGAGGCCTTCAAGAATCAGAAGTGTATCAATACAAGAAGTGTATGTATATTGGGCTTTTATTTTTTTAAGCCTTTTAGGCATTTCAAAACCCTCCCTGTTGGCAAAACAAAATCGCGAAACATCTCACTACTGTAACTCTAATCAACAATTTGGAAAAAAAAAAAACTTTAATCAACAATACTCATATCTTCTTCCTCACTATCACTATCTTCGTCGGGTTCATCGGGCTCATCAACAGTATTACCAGCATTAATGGAAACAGCAGGCTCATCTGCAATGGAATCTTGGTAGCTACCTCAAGCATTCTATTCATTCAAGGATAACACCCAATGCTTCTGAATCAAGAGGCCGATAATATTTATCACGGTACACGCCGCGATAGTTGTGGCCTCCGATGATGTACAATATCTAACCAAAACCAGTGAAAGGAGGGACCAAAACCATAGATTGTAGATCAAATCCCACAACTTTCCTGCAAAAAGTCCACCAAGCTTTTTAGCCCCGGCAAGGAGGCGCTGAGAAGGAGGTAATTGGGGACGACCGGAAAAATTTGACAATGCCGGAAGGAGAGAAATTGAACATCTGGAAAATTCACTTTATATTTAAAAAATAATAAATTTTTAATTAATAAAAAATTATTTAGTAAATAATATGAATAAAGAATTAGTTAATTGAATAGTTGATCTTTCCATCAATTTTGCCCCTTTAAAAAAAAACCTATCAAGCTTATTTATTTAAAAAAATAAACTCAAAAAATAAAATAAAACTACAAATTCTTTATATTCTTTTCTTGAAGTTTGATCATCTATCCCTTTAAATAGTTTTCATCTTTTATTTACTACCACTAAATATATTATAATTTTTTCCATTCATAAGCCACTTGGATGAATTTCTGATGCTTAAAAAAATTAAATTAAGTATACAAAAATATATTTATCTATCTAACCTTGTTATATTCTTCCACTTGGAAGCTAATTTGCAATTCTTCCATTAACTTTCTAACTTTACCATGATATTTCTGTTCTCTCTTCAAGTGAAGAGGGACAGCAGGAATGTCCTTGAGCACTAGGTGTTCACCTAGTATCTTCCCAATCTTTGCAGCCAAAAAAGTTCCGGTGACTAAGAAGGAATTCAGGCGAAAAAAAGTTTCAGACTAATTGGCAAGATTTAGAACGATTTCTGATTTCTTAGAGTGAGAGTTTATTTAATAGCTTCTAGGGTTCCTTAATTCAAGAATTCAACTTATTCTTTCTGCTCTTTCCGTTTGGGAAACAGTTTCTGCAACTCTTTAATTTAGTTTTTAGGTTAAAGGTTTATTTTGGTCCTAAATGTATGCCCTAATGTTCATTTTGGTCCATTATGTTTCAAAATGTTCAAATTGGTCCTAAATGTTAGCAAAATATTTCATTTTGGTCCCAACAATTGAATATGGTTTGTTTCAATTTCAAACTTGATGAGTTTAGAGTTACGTATTGCTCTTGAAGAGTACTTTTTCTATCCAGTTGGAGTCGTTAGTAAACGGGGTCAAATCGGTCCTAAAAGTAGACTTCTAGTTTCATACTCAAATAATCAAAGTTGATCATATCTCTCTCGTTTCATATTCGAATGCGACGAATTTAGAGCTACAAGTTCCTCTTAACAAGTCATTTGAACTTGAAATGAGAGACGAGAGAAATATGATCAAATCCAATAGTTTGGGACCAAAATAAAACATTTTATCAACATTTAGGACCAAAATGAATCATTTTGCTAACGTTTAGGACCAATTTGAACATTTAGAAACATAATGGACCAAAATGAACATTATGGCATACATTTGGGACCAAAATGACCCTTTGACCTAGTTTTTAAAACAACTAATTAAGGGCCCGTTCTTTTTAAGGATCTTTCAAATTATAATTTGATTTTAGCCCAAAATTTGAAATAATCTTGTTTGTTTCAAATTAGATTATAATCTGATTATAAACTTAAAAAATCTCATATCTTAAAATACTCAAATACTATTATACCCCTATTAACATACTTATAATTATCTATACTTCAACATATATTCAAATATACCCAAAGGGCATTTTAGTCATTTTATATCACCCCTCACTTATTACTCTTACAACAATTTCTCTCCATCACATCACTTTTTACCAATTCTCTTTAATTTTTTTTCTAAATTATTATAATTAACTCTTTACTTTTAATTATTTTTAATATTCAATAAAATAATAATAATTTATTTTTATTTAAATATTAATTAATAGGCCAAAATGCAGAGACACCCCCTGAGTTTTAGGGTGGGTGCACATAACACCCCTGAGTTTTCAATTTGTGCAAATAGGACCCCTGAGTTTTCAATTACGTGCAAATAACACCCTTTTGTTAAATTTATGCCAAATCAGTGAGGGTATAATAGTAATTTCATAAAAAATTTAGGTCAAAGTCTTATTTTGGTCCCTTAAGTTTGCTCAAAGTTCCGTTTTGGTCTCTCAAGTTTCTAAAAAGTTTCACTATTAGTCTCTTTTCAATTTCTATCCAATTTTTCTGTTAAATAAAAGAAAAAATTGATTTACATTACCCAAAAAGTTTTATTTTTTTGAATTAAGGTCCTTTCTTTTTATAATAGGACCAAAGTGTAAGAAAAAATGAATAAACTAGTATTTGGAACAATTTTCCCCCCAAAAAGGGAACCCACAGTTCTTCTTCTTCTCTGAAAATCTCATCGATCAGTTTCTTCGCCGCCTCCATCATTGCCGTCCGCTCACCACCATCACGCCAGTGAACCCCGATCATCTCTCCCACTCTCTCTCCTTCTTCAAACCCCTGCTCCTATCGTGAGCAACACCACCACGTTTATGGAGAACGCCGTGAATATCGAGAACGCCGTGAACTTCTGCCTCACCAGCACGAACGCGAATCCCGCCAAGGTGCTTTTATTTTTTTCTTATATTTTGATCCTATTATAAAAAGAAATGACCTTAATTAAAAAAAAAATAAAACTTTTAGGGAATGTAAACCAATTTTTTTTTCATTTAACGGAAAAATTGAATGAAAATTGGAAAGGGACTAACGGTAAAATTTTTTGGAAACTTGAGTGACCAAAATAAAATTTGAGAAAACTTAAAAGATTAAAATAGGACTTTAGCCTAAATTTTTTTATAAAATTACTACTAGTATGGCACCCGTGCGTTCGCACGGGTTTTTTTCCTGTCAATTTATGTAATTGGGAATCCACATAATATCACTTGTCTTTCAACACAAAATGATCCAGCATCCTATATCAATTGTGTAGTTAGTGTGATAAGAAAAATAGCTCTTACTAATTAAATGAGGAAAGAAGTGGAGATGTCATTCCCTAATGTATATGAAATGTTTCAATTAAAAGTAATTCAGTCAATTATCATAACAGCCATGCATATTGAAATGCCTATCTTGGGTGGGATTTGAAGGGTGATCACCTGAACTATGACGATACAAAGTTACAAACCCACCATATTGTATTATTTACCCATATGTGCATTACGATGGTAGAAAGAAAATTTAAAATAAATATGGAGTTTGGGCTCCAAACTTTCTTTCTATTGCTTTTTTAAGCTCTAAATTAAAGTCATCAGTTTCTATTGCTTTTGTAAGGTGTAAATTAAAGTCAGCAGTATTAATGTGACAAAAAACAATAAGAGACATGCACATCTATAATAAAGTTAATGTAGACATCCTTCCTCCTTTGCTCTAAAGTACAGTCACTGAAAAAGAAAAACCTAGATCAGTAGGGTAAAAGAAGCATAAAACTCCATACATAGCTATTAGAAACTACTTTAATCATCTAGAAAAGCAATGTAAATTCTGATAGCTGTAAAGGACAAATCAAAATCGAAGTGGAAATTGGAATGTCAAATTATACCTTCAATCTTGCAATGAGAAACAGTATGATTAGTTTTGCTTAGTGATTGCAGAAGTCAAAGGGCCATAATTGCAGAAGTCAAGTTACCTATATTAGTGAAGGAAAACTGCATATTATAATACCACAATATTACTGTACATAGTGGAATTGTGAAGTACCAAGTAACAATTGGTATCTATGTCTGTAATGTGAAGTACCAAAAGCAAACGGTAGTTCAGAACAAAAAACTCATTCTGCTAGCTACAAAGCAAACAAAATATATCTGTTTCTAATTATATCCAATTTGTGCTAGGGAGGAAAAGAAAAATCTATAGTTCTATTCACTATATAAGAGGCTACAATGACTATGAGATATACAAAACTTGCTGTACACTTTATGACTTTTTGTTCATTCTCCAAAACTCTATCTATTTCTGCAATAGACAGTAGAATAAGATAACAGGGGAGTTTTGTTTAATATTTTGTGTAAAATTACTTGTGATGCAAATGGAATTCAAAATATGCAAGAAATTTAAAAAAGAAAATGATAGAGGGTCCAAAAAGAATAGGATAACATAAAAATCAGAGCAATTATTGTAAAAACAAAATTTATCAATAACTTGTACCTCTCCCTAGCATGGAAAGTGAACCAAACAATGGGTTTTAGCAGATACATCATCAGATGCACAGATGCATCAACAATTCTATCTTGATTTTTATAATCTCAGATGCACCCAACAAAGCTGTTAAATTTTATAGTAAACCATATTCAACAAAAACTTATAGCAAAATTGACATGAGACAAATTATAATGGCTAAATTATAATGACATAAACAAGGGTGTGTTTGTATTAGCTTTTTTTTTTTTTATAAAAAAGAACTTTTTATTTTAAAATTAAGTGCTTAATGTGTATTTTGGTTGTGTTTGGTTAGGCTTTAGTTCAAGAAGGAGAAGTTGGGAAAAAAGTTAAAATGCCTCTTTTTTCAAAAGCCCAAATTTTTAGCTTTGTAAAAAAGCACTAGCGGAAGCTAAATTTTGGAAACAAGGGAAGCGGAAAAACACAATTAAATGGACAAAGTTGACCCTTGATAATTTTCTTAATTCCAATTTTCTCCTCGTCTCCTTTTAATAATTCCCAACTTCTCTGCAATTACTCCTCATCTCCTCATCACAGTGTCGTTGACTTCAGTTTTTGTTTTTGGGCCTGAGTTTACTTCAATTTTTGTCATTTAGCAATTTCTTTTTTGTTATTTAGCAAATTGTTTGAATCTGTATTCTTATAGAATAGAACCAAGATTAAAAATAGATATTTATAATGAAATAGGATAGATAAGTGTGGAATAGTATAGAAATTAAACTCCAAAGAGCAACCAGTACACAATTTTGCATTTCACAAATGGTGGGTTACATTTACATACCATGTTTTGCATTTCACAATTTTGCTATTAAAATCTTATTCTAAGTAAATTTTAGGGTAAATTACACTTTGGTACCCTGTGGTTTGACCATATTTCACTTTGGTACCTTATGGTTTGAAACCTGACACTTTGGTACCTTGTGGTATTTCCCATTAACACTTTGGTATTCTTAGGAGCTATTTTGTAATTTTAACCATAACAAATATTGCAAAAATTACATATTGACCCAAACAAATTTCAGAAAATTACAAATAGGTCCCTGAATACATATTATCTAGGGACTAAAATGAAAATTTCAAAAAAATTTTGGGGTCAATAAGTAATTTTTGCAAAATTTGTTATAGTTAAAATTACAAAATAGCTCCAAGGGTATCAAAGTGTTAATGGAGAATATCACAGGGTACCAAAGTGTCAGGTTTCAAACCACAGGATACCCAAGTAAAATAGGGTCAAACCACAGGGTACCAAAGTGTAATTTACCCTAAATTCTATGTATTAGAAGTACTTTTATGAATTTGTACCCAAACACTTTATATTATGAAAAAGTACTTTTTAATTATGATATCCAAACATAAATAACTTATTTTTTAAATAAAATTACTTATATCAATCCAAACGCACCCCAAAATTGGTTTACACCTTCGATTTCTTTATCACCATTTTACAATATAAAGGTTGAGTGCACATCACCATCAACAATTCTCTACCTGTTTGTAAGAACCTTAATATGTACCAAGTCACTTAGTCAAAGAATTTACCAAGTCACTCAGGAGAATGTGCTTCATATTGCCCCAATCCCCAGCAAAGTTGTTAAACTTGAACTCAGAAAACAAAATAGACCCCATGTGTCAAGACTCGAGACTGACTTTTGACTGGGCTAATCTTTTTCCAGGTTGTAAAGTGAAAATTAACATCAACAACTGAAACTCTTTATAGATGGTTTCCCAAGAATATCCCATAAAATTGATAGAAATCTCATAATGTCCACATGAACAGTTATTTAAAAAAGAGTATTGTCAGACATAGTATTCAATTTAATGTTTTACAATCACTTTATCGGGTAGAAATATGAATTTTAGTATAAACCCAAGGCAAAAAAAATGCTTTCTGAACTGGATGGGTAAGATTTACGAATGTTTTTTTCAGACTTCCAAAGGTCATTTTGGAATCACCCAAACCATCTCATGAGATTAAACAGAGATTCTTACCTGAACTTCCTAATTACAGTTGTAAGAGTCATCAAACTAAGGTTAATATGGCAGCCTTCTCTGATTATCTGGTGAGACATTGAGCTCGTATCATTTAGAGCAGTTTCACCAACTTGAGTAGTTTCACAAACAAAAGGACCAAACTGATATAAGATTAAAGCGTAAACAAATAGAAAAATGAGAGTTGAATCACACACAAATTGGTGATACTAATAACTGATAAGAGTAGCTCATTCACTCCAAATGACAGCATATATATAATGCTAGAATTAGCTGTCAACAGATTCCGCAATCAACAAAACTTCTTAATAAGCTAAGAAAAAAACCAAAGGATGAAGTTTGTAAAGTACCTGATTGTCTAACTTCATGTCTGCCTCACCAATTAAGTCACTTAAATTGTTATTACTTTTGAAAGTTTTCCTCACCAATTAAGGCACTTCCTGTCTATAATTATAGTAATTCTAAATAACAATAGGAATGAAGATCAAAGAAGTCAATTTGTAACATCACATGTGATATCATAGGCAAAGCAATTATAGAGTATTATATTTGCTTTTGAGAGAACCACCATAATATTTGCAAAGTTAGAGCCAATGAGAACTATCCAAACAAATCTTCACTCTATTCCAGTTGTAAAAATTTGTAATCAAAAGATGGAAATCCAAACATACTACCACAGTTGGACTAAACAGCAGAGAAAGGATGACCTTTCTTGAAAAGACACATGTCAAGAAGAAAATACTTCTTCTATTATCTGTTTAACATCATATACCAAACATACTTCTTTTATTACCTGTTTAACATCATATCCAAGTGAATTTAAAGGTGTGAAAAAAAAATACCTTGAAGCAAGAAAACCACTTGATGGATGTTGAAGCACAAAATATTTGCTAAAAATGCAAATGAGGTTCAGGAATGTGTACAGAGAAAAGAAGTCTCTACACTCTTGTAGCTATTAGCAGTACTGCAGTAGCCAAATTACACTACTCTAGTCAGGTTTAGGAATGTTAAAAGAAAAGCAAACATGTTCCTCAGCAAGTTCAATAGCCAGATCAGCACCCAAGTTCCTTAGCAATTCTTGTTTTCCAGTGCTACCAGTTGCTGCTATCTTGGATGCACCAAACACATGCTTGGCCAGCTGCCTCATCAAAAAGATATTAGAATAAGTATTTAAATGTCAGATGGTAATTAAGAAAGGGCAGTTTGGAAACCACAATTTCTAATTTATTTACTAAAATAAAAGCAGTACTAAAACAGATATGTTCAATATTGTATCAACTTTAATTTGATAAATATGAACATTTTCTCATGATATGTAAAATAGAAGTAAGTTGCAGCAAAGTGCAGTACCACAGTAGTTGCAGAAATAAAGCAACCTTGCTCAGCAAGGACCAAAACGAAATAATTAGGGCAGTTGCAGTAAATTTTAACAAAGACATGAACCATCAAGTTGTTCATTTGAAGCACC
>QANZ01041223.1:45685-58157 GCA_003254925.1 Chamaecrista fasciculata | reverse complement strand
AACATATTCATAAAATGATTGGCCCTAGGGCACAATCTCCAACAAGCACATCAAGAGTTTCTCTAACAAATAGAGATTCAACACAATTAGTATCATGAACTTTCCCTAGATGAGAAGAAACCTCCAAAACAACTTTATGACTCTTACAATGAGATTGAGCAAATCTCTTCCTCATGACTCTTTTCATCTCATCCCATGTAACAATAGTATCCACCTCATACCTCCTTTGAGAACTTACCAACTTATCCCACCAAACAACAGCATGATCAGAAAATGCAAAAGAAGCTATTCTAATTTTCTTCTTTTCAGAATAGTCATGACATGCAAATACCTTCTCAACCTTTTCCTTCCACTTTAAATAGACATCAGAATTATATGTGCCTCTAAAAAGTGGCATTTTCATTTTAACACTTCCAAGGTTGTCATGTTGTCTATTTCTCCCGCCAAAATCATTTTCTCCATGTCTCCTCTCATGACAAGTATTTCTTACATGTTTGTCTTCTCTATGTCTACTTCTTACTCCAAAATCAGATTTTCTAAACATACCTTTCCAACAATCTAATTGTTGTGACATTTCATTGAGGATATGCTCAATATTCCTCTGATTTCTACCACCACTTGAAGCCTCCTCTACATTAGCCATGGAAAAACTGCAAGAAAATATGTTAGTGAAATAAATCTCCTCACTGTTGAACACTCGTGTTTCACACTTAGAAGGCTTTTATCCACTCTAATAATCTCACACACTCTTGCCTTTTACCACTCTTGATTCCTCTTGAGGCTCTTTAAAGATTTAGGTGTGATATTATTGTAATCTCATAATTTTATAATTTGATAATCCATTAATTTAGGGCTTCCCTAATTATAATTATCAAATTTTCCAACTCTATAAATAGACCTAGGGGAAGTCGACTTGGTGATCTTTTTTTTTGGAAGAGAGAGAAAATTTTGGCTCCCTAGTGTTTAGAGAGAGGAAAAGTCGACTTTCTCTAAGTGTGAGAGAAAATCGACTTGCACCCTAGGTTTAGGGTTTTGTGAGAGAAAACAAGAAGAGTTCTTGTGTTCTTGCGCCACCTATCTTTCTTGGTTCAAGAATTGTTCTTGATCACCAAGAACCGTAGATTGGAGTCCCGAGTTTTTTTGGAGAAAAGAACTGAAGGCTTGGTGTCAGCAAACTGTTCGTGTGGATTACCGGCAGAGGAAGGACGCTTGGAGTGGACTTCTCGGAATCGCACCATTCAACCGGACCGATTGAAACACTTGAGGTATACTTCTTTCTTTACCGGTTTAAATTCAACTAGTGGATCCCGTAGGAAATCACAAGCCTTGCGCCATTTAAGGGTTAATTTTATATATTTTTATAATTTTTTTCTTCTCTTCCGCTGTGCGCTTTGGTCCTGTGATTTCCCAACACGTGCCTGCATAGCTGATAGCGTATAAAACTCTTATTGGGAATAGTTTTGATAATTTTTATTTAAAGTCTCTAAATATAAATATTTATATTCACATCTTTCCTATCTCTCGGGTTGGTCAACTAAGCCCTGATTAGAGCCTGAGCCCACGGGTTTGACTATCGGTTCTCGTTTAATGTTACTGCCAAATTTTATCAATTTAAAATAACGAGAACCAATTAATATTCTTTTTTATGGTTGTAAAATTTCTTGTTTAAAATTCCATCAACAAGAAATTTATAATGTATCGTTGGGCATATGATTTTTTAAAGGCATAAGGGCTTTAGTCTAAGAAGTTTGGTAAAACCCTGAGATATCAGTATTTGTCTTTTATTGTAAAGTTATGATGAGACATGAAGACTAATGATTGTGAGGACATCTGATATAATTAATTTATCATTCCAATGAATTAAAGACAATTGGAATTGATTGAAGAGATGATGATTCTTTAGTTTGTTGCACTCGAGAATCTATCTCATTGTGGTTTCAGAAGTTAGAAATTACTATTAATTTCTAAGAAGGGGAATAAATTATTGACCAAATAATTTCAGTTGTGACTCAAAAGGAAGAGTTATTTATAAAAGTGTGGCTTTAACGTCTTTTAAGAAATTATTTTATAAACCTTCGTCAATAAGGCTCATTCTCATAATGGCTAGTATAATTGTTATATGAAGTCATTTGATATATAAAACAACGAATTGCCACATGCAATGTTTCCTCTAAGACTATATAAATTGACTTAAAGAAAGTTAATATACTCAATGTGGGTAGTCTGAAAGAGGTGGTGCACATGGTAAATGTGTGTGGTCTTATAGAAGTTTTGTACTTTATGCTTGGTGTCCTTCAACAAAATTGTTGAATATTGTTTTAGGAATTGACGTGTCTTATCTTTTTCATAATTATTTATTTTCTTTTTTATGTAATTTCTGATTTGTTTCAATTTATTGAGTCAAAGATGTTAATTCCTACTTTCTGAATTTTTATTTCCCACTTTGCTTTAAATTCATCATATACTTGTTTTATTATTATTATTTTTGTTTTGGAAAAACTTGTGTGTCATTGCAAAATGCTAATTCTAAAAGCACTTTTTTAAAAAACAAAGGTGGTCAATCTCACTCACGGTAAGTGTTAACGTGCGTCACAATTTTTCCTTCGTGTACCAAAGCCAGCTTAACTATTTACATTTATTTATTTTAGGCCAAAGTCCTATTTGGTCCCTCAGTTATGCTTAATGTTCTAAATTGGTCCTTCAGTTATTTTTCGTTTTATATTGGTCCCTCAGTTTTCCTAAACTTGGCACAGTTGGTCCCTCAAACGTTTTCCATCCATTTTTCATTTTTTCTGTTAAATAAAGACAAATTGATTTTTTAACTGCTAAAAGTTTGAATTTTTACATTAAGGACTTTTTTCTCTATAATAGAACCAACATGTAAGAAAGATGAAATAACTGGGGGGTTTTAGTTTATTTCATACAAAAAAAACTTCTCTCTCTCTCCCTCTCTCTCTCTCCTGGTGTGATACAAACAAGTCCGGTCATCATACCTTGAACAACGCCGATCACTAAAGGCTTGCCAAAGAAGACGACGTCAAGCGACGTCCATACCAAAAGGCTCGTCGCCGCACATATGTTTGTGTTCAACACTGCAATCGACGACTATGCTCGCCGCATACGGCGCTCTGCCGTTGAACCCCAACCACCCTATCCATAGCAGCCCCGCTCCGGCGAGCATTAAAAGCACATTGTTCGGTGGAAATCTCTCGCGGTCACTCTTCAGCCTCAGTCCAACCTGAAATTCATCGAATCGCTATGTAAACCTGAAGTTTTCCGATCCTGATAGGTATCCATCGACTTTTTTTTTTGTTTTATGGGTTTTCTTGCGAAATGCGATGATTTAGGGGTTTTTGATCGATGAAGGGGGATGGTGAACAAGAGAGAGAGATTGTAATTTTGGTGTGAAATAATCTAGTAAATAATCTTTCTCTTTTTAGAGAAATCCATTAATTAATTAATGGAGTTTACATAGAATAAGAGACGCAACCAATGGAAATGCAGACTTACAACTTTGCATGTTGCATAATTCTTTAAGATGATATTTGTTGAAAGATGTTGTATTATATATATATATACACTGTTGAATTATTTCTATCAAATAATCCTATTGTGGATTAGCACTAATCATAAGTTGTAATTTACAGTATAGTTTATTTATATTAAGTTACCGATTTCTAACAAAACACTACTTAATTGGATCTGATCATATTCTATGGATGTAATTCCAGTAAGAAAAGATGAATCTCCTATCATATTAATCTTATTATTCCACCATTTCCAATAACTCTTTCTTTTGATATATATATATATATATATATATTGAATTAAAGGAAGGGGGATCAAGTAAGGGTTTTGGAGGAAAATAGAATGGCGGTGACATTTGGGAAAATAGAAAAGCAGGTTGCTACCTTCTCTTCTCCATCTTCCTACATCTCTCTCGATCCTCTTTCTCTTCTTCAAACTACAGGGATTATTTTGATACATCATCAATCAACAAGTCTTTGGTATTTCAGTATATTCAGGTTTTGAAATTTTATTTCCCACTTTGCTTTAAATTCATCATATACTTGTTTTATTATTATTATTTTTGTTTTGGCAAAACTTGTGTGTCATTGCCAAATGCTAATTCTAAAAGCATTTGTAAACATTAAACGTTTTTTTCAGCAAAAAAGAAGGCTTTGACAAAACAGTAAGTCTGTTTTAGAGATTATGCAATACAAGAACTCTAAGTTGTAATGAGAAGGAAGTAGTGAAGATACGGGAGGTCTCTTCTTCGGTATGAATCAAGTTTGATAAAATATCACAAAAACAAAAAGGACTTTTCCATATCTAGTAAAGACCAGCTTCAGTTGTGGTGTACTGTGTGGACAACCATAGTCTAATGAATAAAATTTCAGAAAAATACAATTAGTTTTCTTGTGATTGACAGTAAACCTATAAAATTCAACATTGACAAAATCCTCGACGAGGAATTCGATGCAAGGTTCGCGTCCGGTTGTGTTTAGTTTAATGAAGTGTTTCTTGTTTTATTTTCTTTCCATTTTTGAAATTATACTTTTATTTCTAAATTTTTAATATTTAACAAACATATTTAATTTATAAAGTTAAAATTTTATTCATATTTAAATTATGTTAACTCGAATAACTATAACTTTTAGATCAAAGTGAATATTTGGTCATGTATATTTTGTTGTTACACTTTTTGTCTTACATCTTTGCAAAATGTTTCAATTTGGTCTCATATCTTTTGGTTAGCATGTATAATTGGTCTCATATTGCAAAAGGATCGATGTTAATTGATATTTTTGCAAAGATATAAGACCCACTTCTATACCTTACCTAAAGATATAGGACCAATTTTGTGATTGACCATAACATATGAGACTAAATCTGCAACAAATAAGAGATGTGGGACCAAATTGGAACTTGACCCAAAGATATAGGATAAAAAATGAAACAAAAAGAGATATGAGACTAAATTAAGAACTTAGCAAAAGATATGGATTTAAACTAGGACTTTAATTTGACCTAATTTTTATATATTTTTTAGTTTGATTATTACTAAATAATGATATTAATATGATTATATAGTTTACTTTTGTATAAAATTACAAAAATATCATAAGTTTATTTTTGAAAATACTAAAAGCGTCTTTTAGACATTTTCTGTTTTCAACCTGTTTCAAGAAACATTTTCAGAAATCATTTTCAAAAAATTGTGCAAAACTCATTTTCAGTAAAAATAAAAACAATAAGCATGGCAATAAACAGGCCTAGATTCTAAAGCTTTCTAAAATTTCATTCATAAAGAAAGAAAAAAAGATAAATGATATTAATCTTTTTGCAAGAATTTATCTGAAAAATGCAAATTTGTTATTCTAAAATATCACCCATATATGAACCATGTATCTAAAATAATCGGACAATAAGGGTTTGTTTGGCTTAGAGTTAAGAGTTAAAGGGAGAATAAAGGAAGGGGTGAGTTTGTAAATGAGAGATAAATGATTTGTGTTATAAATGAGTTTTTTTTAGTAAATGATTTTTGGAAAAATGAGAGATAAAGGAGGAATTATGATGTGAAATTATTTTAAAGGGTGTGTAATGATTGTGGTGGGTTGAAATAATTGTATTGGTATTTTAAAGTTGTATAGGGGTAAAAATGATAAAGATAAATGAGGATAACGAAGTGTTATTTTGGTGTTTGTTTTGAATTTAGTAAAATTGTATGATAAAAGATTGCCTCAAAATTTGTGTTAAGGGAGATGTTATAAAATGAGATTATAGTAGCTGTATAAAAGGATTTAGAGGTGTGAGTGAGGACCAAAATGTAATTTTCAAGTACTGAATTGTAAATTTTTGGGTACTATATTATATATTTTTCCTCTTTACTGTCTTTTAATTTTATTGTTAAGATTTTATACTACAAAAAATATTACCCATATATATACTAGAGGAGGGACCAAAAGGTATATTTTTAGGGTATGAATTATGTATTTTTCTGAATTTCGTTCTTCATTAGTTGCAGTACCAAAAATATTACCCATATATATACTGAATCAGGGACCAATATGTATATTTTTTTTATATGAATTATACATTTTTTCTCAATAGTGTACAGTACAAAAAATATTATCCATACATAAACGGGAAGAGCGACCAAACTGTAAAGTTTTGGAATTTGAGAATTATAAATTTTTTCCTATTTTCAATTTTTTTTTTTTATTTTTTCACCACAAAAAATACTACTCATATATATTGTAGAGTAGGGATCAAACTGTAACTAAGTAAGAAATAATTATATATTTGTTCTCATTACTATTTTTGAAATATGCTTATAAATTTTTGCACCACCACAAATATCACCCATATATATTGCAGGAGGGGCCATAATGTGTATTTTTGGGATCTGGTTATACTTAAAAATTATTATTAACAAGTTGGGCTGAACTGTAATTTTTGTTGACGAACGAGACAACAAAAAATATTACTCATATATCCAAAACAGTAGACGATAAATTATACAAAACAATAAGGTGTGACATGTGAAACAACAAAATATTATTTGCAAAATGACCCCAAGATTTCGAACCCATGCCTTCTTTAATTTGCCTATGTTTTATGATTTAGATCATGATTAATCTTTTTTCAAGTTGAGAAATATAAAAATAATGTTTTTTTTGGGGAATGAATTATATATTTTTTCCATCACTGTTTTTGTTGAAATATGTTTATAAATTTGTACACTACAAAAAATATTACCCATATATATATTACAAGACGGACCAAAATGTATATTTTTTGGGTTAGAATTATATATTTAACTCATGGTCCAAAATGTAAATAATATGGACTGAATTATTTTATTTTAAATTTTGACGCTAAAACATATTAATATAATTGAGAAAATAATTTTTTGAGTATATGAGAGAGAGAGAAAGAGAGAGAGGTTGTTCTGTCGGTGTGAAATAAACTAAAACCCTTCAGTTATTTCTTCTTTTTTACATTTTGGTTCTATTACAGAGAAAAAAGTCCTTAACGCTAAAATTCAAACTTTTTGGAGTTAAAAATCAATTGTCTTTTTTTTTTTGCAACGAAAAAATGGATGAAAAACGTTTGAGGGACCAACAGTGCCAAGTTTTGGAAAATTGAGGGACCAATATGGAACGAAAAATAACTTGGGGACCAATTTGAAACATTGAGCATAATTAAGGGACCAAAATAAGACTTTGGCCTTTATTTTATAAATTCACACTTAAAATACTTATCAGTCATAAATATAACTAACACCCAATAAGAGTATTATCAAATATTAACATTAAATTATACTCAAATATTTGCTTTTCAAAAGAAGGAAAATAAAATTGACGAAAAAAGCACTAATTTCGCTCCCAAACTTTACATCAACTGTCAATTTCGACCCCAATTTTTTTTTCTATCAATTTCGTCCCCAATGTCACGCGTTAGTCAATTTTATCTTTTGCTCATACTTTAGCCAAAATATTAACAGCAGAATCTACGTGGCTAATGATATGTAATGTAAAATTGATAGAAAAATAAACTCAAATTGAAAAGCAGAATGTAGTCTGTCGTTAATTTATTGAAAGAAATTAGTCAAAGGGTAAAATTGGTCAAAATGTAAAACATTGAGGACGAAATTGACAGTTGGTGTAAAGTTTGAGTTCAAAATTAACACTTTTGCCTAAAAGAGACCGTTATGGGAGAGAAAAATCCATGCTCACTCATTATGAGTATTATCTCTAACTATGTTCTCCGCCATTCCCAAGGATCAGAGTAGCAAGAGAATGGATTTTTTGTGTACTTTAAGGGTGTAGTAATGAGAGAGAAAGAAACAGTTAAAGAGAGAAAGTGTCACTAAGATCTACTTTAATTTCTCTCTCGGTTTGTTTCTATCTCTCTCATCATTACACCTCTAAAATACTAAAAGAGATCCAAATTGGGAATAACAATGCCATTAAAGGATGTGATCTAAACTTTTGATACAATTGTCCTTAAACCAGAATAACTTATAAGGAAATAAACTCAAAATTGCAATGGACAGTTTAAACAAAAATAAATAAATAAAAAAGATGGAACCATCATTGTGAAGGCTATAATAATGGCAGACATATTGTTGTCCAGGATTTGAGAAACGACTTCATCCCTTCAAACTCTGAAAGATCTTGGCCAAGGCTGAGCATGATCCAATGATACATGCCACTAAACCTATTGTGATAATTGCTATACAAAGTGCAGCCTGTAGTTTAGATACATGAAACAAAAGCATATTAGTTCGCCGCGGCTAATCAGGAACTATGATATCTGAAAAGAACTATTGGCTGTGTATGTAACAAAAATATCTGGTATCATTTCTTCAAGAATTGTTATAGAAATTGTTGAGGTTTTCCTATTTCAATAAAGGCAAAAGTATTATTGGTGTATCCCCAAAGTACGCAGTCATTTTCAGTCATTGAATCCTCAAAGTATGGGGTCAATTTCAGTTATACCCAAAAAAAAAATTTGTTATTAATTATACTCCCAATGTTTCACATTTGAGTCAATTGTACTTCCAGATATTTCCCAATTTGGGGTACAATTGACACAAAAAAGAAAAGATTGGAGGTACAATTGATATAAAAAAGAAAAAATTGGAGTATAATTGACTTAAAAAAAACTTTGGGGGTATAACTGAAACTGACCCCATACTTCGGGGGTACAATTGACCAAAAAACAATTTTAGGGGTACCAATAGTCTTTTTGCCTCAAAAAATATTGACCAATCGATATTGACATTAACTTTCCCATGTAAGCTTAACTTTTCAGTGCAGCAATTGAAGATAATTCAAGAAGCTCAGTATCTCCAATAGTAAGAGTGAAAATGTAGGAAATGATTTGGTAAAACGGTATGTATTGGAGATTTTATATGCCATCTGTAGTTAGATATATATAGAACTAAAAGAAAGCTTTATGCAATATCCTTAATAAGAAAGGATCTCCATCCTTGTTTGAAGGAGTGTAATCAATCGTCATACCTGAATGCGTGAGATTTTGCCCCGCCGTATGCTTAGGAAACAAGCACAGGGAAGTATCAAGGCCTGCCAACAATGTTAATATTAGTTAACTGTTTGACATAGCCATTTCCTCTAGAAAAATATAGGTCAAAGTGCAAATTTAGTCACATATCTTTTGCTCAATTCCTACTTTTGGTCCCATATCTTTGGGTTAGTTCCCAATTTGGTCTCATATTTTTAGGTCAATTGTAGAATTGGTCTTATATCTTTGAGTCAGGTGTGGAAGAGGTCTCATATCTTTACAAAAAGGCTCAACTATTGATTGACCCTTTTGCAAAGATATGAGACTAATTTTGCAACTTGATCAAATGATATGGGACCAAAAGTGCAAAAAAAAAAGGTACAGGACCAAATTGGAAATTCATCAAAAGATATGGGACCAAATTTGCACTTTGACCAAAAAAAAAAAAGAATAAACTGAAGAGAACTTACAACAAGCATTGTGAGTAAAGATCCGATCAATGACATCACCAAACCTACAAAAGAAAGGTTTATGTCATTGATATTATAAATGTAACTAATAATTATGGAACTGGAAGTAATTCACTTAAAGATTCTTGAGATCATAATTAAATCTTATCAACCTATCTGTTAGCTTCATATATAGATGTATATTAACAAGTGGCAATGTTGAGATTTGAGAAAAAAAATTCACATGGCAGCACAACTGCGGTAGTGAATGAACAGAAGATGAAGAAAGACTTACCAAAAAAGGGAATTGCAAGCCCAACAAGCAAAGTAGAAACTACAAGCCCTGTTCTGATCAACATGGAATAGAAGTTGAATTTGGGATGATTTGGTGGTACAAATTCTTCAAGACTCATTGCTACTGGAGACAAAGTCAATGCATATGTGATTCTTATTAAGAGAAAACATCATTTATACAATGTGGGTGAAAATGGATTTGAAATAAATTAATAGGCCAAAGTATTATTGGTACCCCCAAAGTATGCGGTCATTTTCAGTTATAACCCCAAAGTGTTTTTTGGGTCAATTGTATCTCCAAAGTATGGGGTTAGTTTCAGTTATACCCTCAAAGTTTTTTTAGTCAATTATACCCCCAATGTTTCACATTTGAGTTAATTGTAGCCCCAAATAGACCTCAATTTGGGGGTACAATTGACACAAAAAAGAAAAGATTGAGGGTATAATTGATACAAAAAAGAAAGAAAAGATTGAGGGTATAACTGAAAGTGACCCTATACTTTTGGGGTACAATTGACAAAAAAAAACTTTGGGGATACAATTGAAAATGACCGCATACTTTCAGGGTAGTAAGAGTACTTTTGCCTGAATGAATATGAGCAATTAAAGGGGAAGATGAAATTTTTGTTCTGATAGTGAAATCGGAAGGGCCTATTATGATGTCCTCAAAGTGGAATATATAATTTTTCTTCAGTTTCTTAACACAACCTCAAGGGTGGAGATGCTACAAAAGCGGGACGATAAAGGTTTCATAAATGAACATTGAACTTCCATACATTACAATTAGTATCTACCTTTGGATCAAAAGACTGCAAGGCACATTCAGTGAAATACTTAAAATTTCCCATGTTTATAACAGGAAAGAAATATGATGCAGAAAGCCTAGGTCTCTAATCAGGTGTTTTAAACTCTTTTAACAATCTAAGTAAGGCATGATACGAATGGGAACATTCAATATCTTTTGTAGCATTCCTTGCCCAGATGGTGTAAAATGCTTGAATTTCTTTTATATATTTTGTTTGCAACATAAATCTGAAGAAAGAATTTTAAAATTATGCCCTCTATGAAAAAATTTTAAATGCAGTAAGCCACTCTTATTTCCAAAAGCATGATATATGCAGGTAGACTAGCATATATGTATTGAAGGATATTTGGTAAATGGATTAACCACCTGCATAAGAACAAGTAACACAATGTTAGCAGATAATATGGTTGACAGGATATTGATAATATGCCTACATTATTTGAGCTAGACCAGAGGAAAGAGTAATAATAATTGGGTTAACAATAACCAAGTTCTTTCTCTCAGACAAACTATTCATTTATCTAAATCTCCATTATTATTGATCGATTATTCTCTCAACTATGAATGGAACAATTCCATTTGAAATACGATATGTACTACTATTTTGGGTTCATTTCCAAGGAGAAAAGGAAAAGATCAAAATGCCAATCTAACTAATTAATCCTGATATATCATAATCGTTCACTATGAAAAGATCCACTATAGATTCCGGAATAAGCATACCGTAGTCCACACTGCAATCTTTGAAGCCACTAAATCTTTGGGCATGTTTAGTGTGTATTGAGATAGTGCAGAATCTCCAAACATTTTGTACCCCAAAACAGCTACTCCAGCATACATTGCAGTACAAATACCAAAACTTCAAGGGAAAGAAATTTGCAATATCCATTAGATAGACAAGGCATTCCATCTATAGCACAGTAAAATATACACTCAGATATTCATGCAAACAGCTAGATGGTCAGCTTTGCTTACCTTGGTTACTTTAACATAGAATAGATAAATATATTTTCTTCATACAATTGTAGGTTGGATAAGAATTGAGAAGAACATAATTTAAAAATAGGAAAAAGTGTTAATTTTGTCCCCAAACTTTACATTAATTGTCAATTTTGTCCCCAATCTTTTTTTTGCTGTCAATTAGGTTCCCAATTTTTCACATTTTGGTCAATTTTATTCTTTGCACTTACTTTGGTCAAATATTAACGATAAAATCTACATGACTAATGATATATAATATATAATATTGATAGAAAAATAAATTCAAATCCTAACTCAAATTGAAAAATAGGATGTAATCTGTCATTAATTTATTGAAAAAAGTTAGTCAAAGGACAAAATTGACCAAAATGTAAAACATTCAGGACGAAATTGACAGTCAGTGTAAAGTTGGGGACAAAATTAGTATTTTTGCCGTTAAAAATACTGATATATTTTTTTTGGGGGCCCAATAAAAATATTGATATTAAGTGAATAAAATATAGTAAATGGCTTTCAATTCCTATTTCCTAGGTTTTTAAACAAAATTTTTGCATCTTTACCATGTTAAGAGCACTGCAGGAAATTGGTTTGGATTCGCCATTGACATATAGATGTTTGGAAACACAGCATGTCCTGAGTAACAGAAGCCATAGAGACCAATAGCAACAGGAAGAGTTCCAAGATTAAATGTTGTTTCTTTGCTCTTGAAGCCAACATCATCCACCAGACCAACCCAGAACAGGCTGAAAACCACCAAAATTGTTGCAAGAACTCCACAAGCTAGAACATAAATAGGATTCTGTTATAAAAACCTTATGAATAATATTAATTCCATAATATGTGACTTTTTAAATTCATGGCCAAAGAGTAATAAGTTATGAAAAGAAAAATAACAAAAAAAAAAAAAAGG
>QANZ01041223.1:18342-45680 GCA_003254925.1 Chamaecrista fasciculata | reverse complement strand
AAAAAAAAAAAAAAAAAAAAAAAAAAAAGGGAAATTTAAGATTACCAATAAATACCAGTCATTTGTATTAATTTAATATACACAATAACACAATAAATATTCAATATATTTGGAATATATTATTCTAAGATTTTCAAAATTAGTAGACTGCGGGTGGATCACAAGGCCATTGGTCTGAGCAGGCTATTTCTAGACAGAATAACTAATTCTAAGAGATTCTACACTTATAAGAAAGTTGGGGCTGAAATATGGACAAGGAGGATAATGCATTGTTGACCTACTTAACAGATTTCTGGAAACAGATCTAGAATCTCTAGTTTTCCTGAAATTTAATGGAATTAGACCTCTTTCAAAAGATAATAATTTGAAGTAGGGAGTGCAAGTCGAATTTCTTAAAGGAGAAGATAAAAGTAGGTCAATCCAAAGATAAATAACCTCTAGACCAAATTTTTCATTTGTAAAATACAATTCATAAACAATTCTATTGATATATTATTGATGATGTGAAGGTATATATATATAGGTATCAGCACATTATCTTAACCCCAAAGTGAGCAGCACCACTTTAACAAAAACTCTAACATAACATCAATACCGTCCATTGATACATACTAGAGACAAACAGCCCTGCCAAACAATCCACAACGCAGCCTTCCACAGTCCCCTTTACCAAGCACCAAATGAGCCAAAACCAGCCCTTTCATTATCCCATGATTCCAAGATCAAAGTCCAGTAACCTAAAACTACAACAAAATCGAACGCTAACCACAGTACTAACCACACCAACAAATTACAAACAAGCCAAATCTATTTCCCCACATGAATCATGCCATGCCAGCAGAATATAATGCCTTAACTTGCAAATTTGGTACCATTCAGAACCAAACAAAGTAGAATGTACATGGCTATTTAGGATCATATTTAAACCTGATGGCTCTATAGAAAAGCATAAAGCAAGGATACCAGTGGCCAATGGTTACACATAAAGGGCAGGACTAGAATACCATGGCACCTTCAGCCCTGTAGTGTGTTCTATCAATTGCTATGGGAAAAAATTTGCCTATCAGTCAGCTTGATATAAACAATGCATTCGTTCAAGGACACATTGAAGAGGAAGTCTACATGCACCAACCCCCAAGGTTGAAAAGCACTACAGTCCCTAACCAACCATGTTTGCAAGCTGAAGAAATCAATCTACAGATTAAAAGAGATATCTCACATCCAAAAGTAGAAAAAAAAATTCAAGAAATACAAGTCTGACACTTCACTATTCATCTTGCAAAATTCAATAACCATCATCGACAGACTTGTTTATGTAGATGACATCATAATCAAGGCAGCAACACAGAGGAAGTAAGGAGAATAATTCAAGCAATCTCAGAAAGATTTGATCTAAAGGATTTGGGATCTCTTCACTACTTCCTGGGCATAGAGCAGTCACAACAGAAATACATACAAGACTGATTGCAAAAGGGAAACATGGAAAGTAGCGAAGGCCATCAACACCTATGTCAACAGAAAAATTGTTGGTGACAACACATTAAGATCCACTAGATGATGCAACGAAATAGAAAAGTGTAAATTGACACGCTCCACTACTTAGCCCTAACTTTCCCTGACATTGGATTTGATGTAAGTAGACTCCCCAAGCAACAAACCAGCCGATGTTATGTAAAAGGACAGCACTCAAAAGTCAAAAGGATTATTTGTTACCTGTTGGATCTGGGCTGGTTGGTTCTTTTAATACATATAAAAGAAGGGAAAAGGGGAAAGGGAGTGCTATTGGGCCCAACGAAAATGGGTTAGACTTAGTGGAGCCCAAGTTTTATCAGAGGATAAAGAAAGGATGTCTGGATAGTATGGGAAAGAGAGAGAAGAGGAGCCTAACGATTTCTGATTCTGACACAGTAGTGGAGGCAAGGGAAGGGGCTGTGTAGTGTGCTTGCCTTTTGTAGGGGAAGGGAAGGGTTGCTGAGTGTTGTTTAGGCAGAAAATTAGTGGGAATGACTGGCCTCTCGAAAGTCCAGATTATGTTTTATTGCTTTGCTAGGAGTTCATGTGTGTTCTTGTTTATAATTTGGTGTGTTGTTGCTTTAGAATTATCTGGTTCACTATCTGTAGTTTGTAAGGGCTGTATTGTCTCTCGATATATTGAATATAGCCTATATTTTTAGTGTTTATCTCTATCTCAGTCTCATCTATATCTCAGTTCCTATCATTACCTCAAACAACAGAAAAATAAGGCCTCAAAATCTATCGACAAAGATAGGCAGTTGCTAGCATATCCCGACTTTGATTGGGCAGGCACACGTTGGGACAGTAACTCCACTACTAGCTAAATTAAATATTTTGGTGAAGGTACAATCTCCTAGTCCTCAAAGAAACCAAGGTCTGTCTTAGAACTTCCACAGAAGCTGAATATTGAACAGTTCCAGCATCAGTCTCACATTAATTGGCTAACAAACCTACTGTTCAAACGCAAGATCAAGATTACAGATACTCCTAAAGTCCTCTGTAATAATATGTCAAAACCACCTACATATGTGCCAACCCTGTAATCCAAAGTAGGATGAAGCATATGGCCGTAGACTTTCACTTTGTCAGAGAACAAGTCAACACAACACATTAAAAGTACCGCATCTCCATGCAGTAGAACAGGTTGCTAATCTGCTATCTAATCCCCCCTCCAATGGGGAATCTTCAACAACCACTTCAACAAGTTGGATGTTGTCCAAATAACACCCAACTTGCGGAAGTGTGTATCAGCACATCACCTTAAATCCAATCTAAACAATAATCTATTATAAAGTCTTGCTTGAGAATTGATGTTAGAAATGAGATCATAAGAAGTTTCATCTCTAAACATCAGCTAACTAATAAGTAATTGTGAAAGATAGGTCTCCTACCTGAGATGTAACTGAGTATTCTTAGGTCTTGAAGCCAAACGGTAGGAAGAACAGCTAAGGTGACAAGCAAGGAAAACAGAATGTGTGGATGTATTTCAAATGCACCCAAATTTATGTGTGCATTTGGAAATAATGAAGATAAGTTATCGCTCTCCAAAATGATGTATTCAATGCAACTTGCCTACATAAAGAAACATCTGTTAAGTGAAGTTATTCGTGTAAAAAATTAATAATTTAAGGAGCTGGAATAAATTATATGAAACACCAATACCCTGTACCAACATTGCATAATATAACTATTCACACATAAAAACTGGGGATTTAGAAGCATATATAGCCAATTAATCTCTCATAAACTTCACTATTTAACAATCAAACAAAGACAACTAGATTAAAGATGACTTTATCCCACTAATCTATGTCAAGCTACCTCAAAAGTACATGTGGCCAACAAAACATCTTAGTGCAGTAGAAACACTTTAGTGCCTAAATTTGACAATAGGAAGGAGAAATCCCAGCAGCATATTGAATAACTATTCTTCACAAACTTTTACTGGTGGCTCAAACCCAAGCATTGAATGTTGTACACTAATGTATTTTTGTGTGTATTTCCACTGTTTCGTCGAATGTATCAGCCTATTCTCTACTAAAGAGTGGGTTTATTTTGTTAAAAAAAAAAAAAAGAGTGGGTTTATTCTATATTTTGGTGTTGAATATAGTGGAGGGTTCTAACATAAAACAAGATAGAGAATGCTTGATAAATCATGGGCAACTCCTGGAACAAATTAAAACATGGAACTACCATAAACAATGGCATACAATTATACCTATTAAAGCTACAGACTACTTCAAAATGGCAAAACTCTGACTTGTCATATGTCTAAGTAAAAGCCAAAATAAAGAAAAGAGAACAGTCTATGAGATCTGATGAATAGATACAGGTCAAATGAGGAGATTAGTCAAAACAAAGCAACTGCAAGACCCAAATTATCACCCTCTGAGAATGTTATCCTTTGTTATATTTTAATTCCATGAGTAAAGGAATATATACTTACATATAATTCCACGTACAGTATTATCTACATCCACAAAAAATAAGGAGAAAAATTGTAAATAAGGGGTCAGAAACCACTGCTAATAATTTCACAGAACTTTATAAACATGAAATATCATAGGAACCTACAGTGAAGACCTACCGAAATGGCAATGCGTCCTGTAGTACCAAAAGCTGCTTGGCCAATGTCAGGGTACGTCTCAATCCCGGGTTCACTATCCAAGCAGCGACGCAAAAGCAGCCCGGTATAAAAGGAAAGAACTGCAAACATGAATAAGATGGAGAGCCCAATCCACCCACCTTGTTTGACAGCATAAGGGGTAGAAAGGATTCCTACACCACAAAGAACATTTATCCCTGCAAAATCAAAAATAATAAAATGAAATGAAATTTCCTACCCGCGTATTTACAACCAGACGTGTAATAATGGATTATAGTCAATTTGTGTTCCACCTTGCAGAAGAACTACTACTTCTCTATCAAATAATGGGGTCATTAAAGCATATATTTGTTTGGATGGATCTTGTGAAGATTATGAAGAGCTAGAAAAGCAACCAATGAGCTGGTAGTTGACATGGCAGTAATCTGGTAAAGGATTTATTATGCTTTTCATATTTTAAGGTAGTTCTTTGATAAATGCAGGGATCATGACCCCAAATTTTTTATTTATTCTTAAAGGTACGTTTGAATAAATATAAAACTAAGATACAGAAGAAAAAATTCTTATTTGCATATTATTAGTAAGAAAACCCAAATCAATGTATAAGAACATATTCAATTTAGACATTAGAGAATCAATTTATGAACAATTTTAAAAAGTTAGGTCTACAAAACTGTGAGGAACATTTAATTTATGATGACAGAGCAATAAGCTAGCATATTTAATGTGGTCCCCTGCAGTTGGAGGGTAATTCAAGGATTAGAGTTTTGGGTGTGGGAATGCTTAGATCACAAGTTGCAGCAGGAGACAGATAGGTCCAGTGATTATGCAGATGCTATCTCTTTTTGCTGCATCCTGTGGAGTATTTCAAATATGAACATGATCATTGACTTACATCTTAAATCAATATTATCATTCTATGCATAGAGAGGAAGATAATGCTCATGAAGCCTTTATATATATATATATATATATATATATATAAATTCTTTTTCTTTACTTAATGTTAGTAGAATCTGGCAAAATATCCTTGAGCCAATAATCTGGTACGGATTTGCCAAAAAGAGAAGAACAAGAAACACAACTGCTGCATAAAAATAGGTCTGTTATCTTTTGTTTCTTTATGTATCTAAATTATCATTATTACCAATTTCTTCCTTCTTTGTTAGTCTTTATAATAATAATAATAATGATAATAATAATAATCAGGAATTCAGGATGAATTTGGTACTCAATTTCCTAGTAAAGCATACATCAGTTTGTATAGCAAACCAAAGTTCATTTACTTACCATTAAGCACAGCTTGTCCAAAAGAGCATTGGTGAGAAATTGGAACTTCATGAGTAATTCTAGAAACTTCTTTCCTGATGGAAGACCTCCTAGATGGAATGGGCGGAAGCAAATAAGCAGAACTCGGAATCCGTGGCTCGTCCACTGTAGGTGGTAAGAAAGGTTTTGTCACTGAAGGTAGTGTTTCAGGAGTGTGCCTTCTTGTTAGAGTGAGCGATGATGAAAGAAAAGAGCTTCCTAATCTTGATAAACCGGGAGGACCAAGAAAACCGATATTTGGTGATGGTACACTACCATACAGATCAATTGACTGCCTGAAAAAATCAACGGTAAGAGAATAAGTATTCAGGTTGATGAAGGAAAGGCACGTTTTGTGGGATTTACCTGTTATAATATTTAGTTTGTATTAACAGTTAAAACGTCTAAGGTTCTCTCTGAACATTATCTTTCATGCAAAACAACCTCAGGAATTATGAAAAATGACAAAGTATTTTCTCTAGACTTTCATCTTTTGCAAAAAGAAAAGACAATACTATTACTTTTGTTAATATTTTTAACTAAAAAAATTAATATCTTTTTAAACTTTTTTTTTCACTATAGTCAAGCATCAAAATAGCTAGTTGTAAGTCATAGTCGAACAACAATTAATCTTTTTGCTTACTTGTAGACACCTCAATAAGTGAGACAACTAACTCGAAAATTTAAAGTTATCCCAAATCCAACGTCAAGATTTGAACTCCGGACTTTTTTTTTAGGTAAAGGATAACTAGTTCAAAGATTCAAACTCATTGACTTGCAAGCACCTCAATAAATAAGACAATTGGCTCAATAGAGAAATGAACCACTAGGTCACCTACTCCTTTTTGAATATTTTTCTTTTGGGAAAATTGCAAATAGCCCCCTTCAACTATGTTTTAGTTGCAAATGAGTCCCTCAACTGTCAAACCTAACAAATAAATAACTTCATTCAAACTATGGTCTAGTTATAAATACTCCCCTTGAAATATACAATTTAGCAAATACCCCATTGGACTTTAACAATCTTATATTTAACTCTTTTAAGTATTTTTCTCATCAACAAAACCTAACCTCAGAAATACATCAGGAATAATTATTTCATAAAAATAAAAAAGAGAAAAAAAAAAACCCAGATCTGATTCTTCCCAAATATTTTAGAAATTGAGAGTGACAATTTCAAGATACACGTAGTACGGCAGGACCACTAAGTAACTACTAGAATGTATCAATCAATGAATCAACTGAAAAGTTTCCAATACACACTCTGATATATGCAGTCACATAATTACAGCCAAGAAAAATGGAAGAAACAAGAGAGAGAAGCAAGTAACCTGTAACTCTGAGGCCAAGCGTTGCTATACACACTGTGTTTGGGTAGTTGCTGATTTTCGTTAGAACCAGTTGAATAATCCGATTCGTTTCCATCATCATCTTCTTGTTGTTGTTGTCCTTGTTTTTCCGCATCTTCATCATCACTATTCACGTAAAAACTCTGATCTGAAACTGAGTTCTTCATCTTCTCAAATCTCTCAAATCTCACTCTTAATCCGATCGAGAAAACGCCCAAATAATAAAAAAAAAAAAACCAGATAGGTCAGAATCCGAAAATAAAATTCTCGCGAATGTAAAATCAATCACGGATTTCAGACTAATTTTGTTGATTACCTGATAGATGAATTGAATGAATGATTTGTGAGATTTGATTCAAGTGTTGCGATGATGATAAATAATAATAATAATAATAATAATAATACTAAAAAGCAATAAACAAACAGCCTAATTTTATCATTCGGATTTTGATTATAGATGGAAAGTACACGTGTGAGCCAAATGATTGCCTTGTTTGGATCAGCTCACGTGAATTAGACTGATTTTCCGGCCGAAGAGCCCATTGAAGTCAATCCAGTTACACCCTGTTTGGTAGCTTCCAATTCTGTAGAAAACGCTACTTTTCAGATTAAAGTAACTAACTAACTCACTTTGAATTTCTTGCTTGCTTACTTATTTTGTTTTCTCGAGAAACAAACAGACAAATAATAGAAAGGAAACAATAGCTACATTGGTAACACATGGTATTTTCCTTCCCATGGAGACAAATCATTCATCTTGTACAGCCTGTATTGTGTGTTACTGAGTTCAGATTTCTGAACATGCATAATGCACTTTTCAGGATGACTGTCACACGAAACAACAAACTTCTGAGTTCGGAATGTCAAGAACCAATTCAAAACACCTAACCAGATCTTAAACTAAACCGAATGACGATGATTTCACTGTTTATAATAATAATCCATTTTACATTTTTTTTTGTTATCCAAAGTATCCCTTAGCTCGTTAAGAATTAATCCTTCAGGGATGTGAGTTCCATTTATTTAAGAGATTGCTGGGCTAGATTCGAACCCCAACACTTACTTAAACGACCCACTAAACAACGAATTGATTAATTGAGTTTATATTTTCACTCTCATAGCTGGTGATCGAATCAAGTGCCTCATCACTCGCTTATCACTAAACTTATCTTGTATCAGAAAAAACAAAAAACTAAACTAAATTAATATACAAGTATATCTATACCTGATGCTGATAGTCTGTCTGATAGATAACTTTGGTAGTGGATCTTAAAATTTAATGGATTTTAGGGCATACCTGAAATATTAAGCGAAGATCCAATCACGAATTCGAACATATATACATCTCTATATTCATAGCAAATTCACCATTGGAGAAGAAAAGAGATTGGAAGCATTCCTTAAAACTCTTAAAATAAATTTTCCTTCAAGTACGTACATGTATCTCATTTTTCTGTGTGATGGAGGAATTATCAAATCTTTATAAGATAATAATATCTTTTTTAAATATAATATCCTTATTCAAAAGATATTAAATTACATTCTCTGATTCTCAAAAGTCAAAATAATCACCCCACACACCCATCATCTCACGCATCAAAAACTGACTAATTAATTAATAAAATACAAAAAATAATAATTATAAATAATAATATTGTTTATAATCGACTAATCGAGTATTTTTACTCTCATACCCCGTGATCCAATCAATTGCCTCATCATTCAGTTATAACTAAACATATCTTGTATTTAAAAAAAAAAAAACTAAACTTATCAAATTAATATATAAGTATATCAATACCTGATAGCTTTGGTAGTGTGGATCTTAAAATTTAATGGATTTCAGGTATACTCGAACCAAGATCCAATCACGAATTTGAACATAGATATAGCAAATTTACCATTGAAGAAAAAAAAAGAGATTGGAAGCATTCCTTAATTAAAACTCTTTAATCAAATCTCTATAAGATAACTATATCTTTTTCTGTAAAACAAAATATAATTAATATCTTTATTCAAAAGATATTCACATTCACATTCTCAAAATAATCAGCCCACAAACCCATCATCTCACACATCAAAAATTGATTAGTTAATTTATTAATTAAATTAATTAATAAAATACAAATAATAATAATAATAATAATAATAATAATAATAATAATAATAATAATAATAATAATTTGCGATCATGTTTTTTTTTTGGGATCATGGTTTTGACTCACAAAACATAGACTCATATTCTTACATCTCGTACTCACACTTTGTAAATTTTGCGATTGTGGTATTAATCTCTTTGTCTTCTCTCAATTTTATACTTGGTGTTTTGCTATGATTGCATGGGCAAGACCTATTCTCTTAGGTGTATGTACTATAAATCCTTTTAATAAGACTAACACATGTTTCTCCTTTGTGTAGTTGAAATATTAAAATTATGCCTCAAATGTTCTAAATTTAACTATATGCACTTTTCCATGAAAAATTTAATCCCACTCGAGTCAACATCCGAGTCAGATTGTCTTCCTTGATATACTTAGTATTCACACTTATGACTATGCAGCGTCATAAGGGACATATCAAGAGGCTAGCATAGATGTGTATATTATAATTAATCTTCTTTTTTTCCAAATATTATTTAGATATATTCAGTCGCTTTCTTAGAATAGTACCTTAGATTATCAATCATGATCGTAAGAAAATATGCTAAAGTAGTCATCACTTAAGCATATCCTCATAGTATTGTCAAATTTATAAGTAGAGATTGAGGCAGGATTTTAACAATGCATGGGGAGCCATTTTTTTTTTTAACGACAAGAATATATATTATGCATATTAAATATAAAAATTTAATTAATAATTTTAAAATTCTAATTATATAAGAATGTGACTAATATCAATATCATTAAAATACTATATACAAGAATAGTATCAAATTGTACCTTTATTTTTAAAGTTGTATCTATTATTGTTTTAAGAAATATAAATCCTCTATAATTTTATTTATTATAAATGTCTAAGAAATTTCTTTTATAATATAGATAATCATAACATTGTTATATAATATATAACATTAAAATAATGAAAACTTAACATATATCGTCACTGTGGTATATTTTTATCCAAAAATTAATCGAAAAACACATTTTTATTAAAATTTCACTTATTCTTTCAAGATTTTATTTCATTTAGGTCCCTAACTCATCTTAGAATAATCTAGAAAGTTTATCATCTTTATCAAACAGGTCCCTGAAACATACCAATCAAAAACCCCTATTCAAGTTTTACTCATATTCTACCGGGTCTCCAACTTGATGAAAACAAAACTATAATTTAATCTAATGTTTGTGAGTGTTAGAATACATCAAAAATTAACATTTGGCAGGAGTAACACTCAAGGAAAACTAGCAAAACGAATGCGTATTTCACGAGGCGAAATTGACGAGAACGGAGGAAGAAATCTTCACCTAAATGAGAAGAGAAGAAGGAGCCTACTGTGATTGTGGATCTCCAACGTACGGAAGTCCAGGGAGGTCTTCGGTGACATCTATGGTGGTATGGAGGAGTTGAACGATGGCTGGAATGGAGAGAAAGTGAGTGGAAGAAGAAGATGAAGTTTCAGGGACTAAAATGGTGCAATGTCGAATAGGTTTATAAAAAGGGATGGAGGCACTCGGTTGAACTTCTAGAAACTTTATGGGTACATGTGGTAATTTAGGTGCAGGATTCAGCAGCTAGAATTACTATTTTACCTCGTAAAAACATGTTTATTTCAAAATAGTCCCTAAAAACATAAAATTTCAAAAATAGAGCTTTTCAACAAAATGTATATGTTTGGGCTCGTTGCGAAGAATAGGTTCCAAATATGTAATTTATTTTAAAAAACTTTACATTTTATCAATTATTATTTCTTACTTGAGAGTGTCTTATAATAGAACCACAAAATAAATCATGTAAAATTTTTAAATCAGATTACTCCAAAAAATTAACCACAAGTTTAGAATGACTTCTTTTTTTTTTTTGGCCAACAACTTAGAATCAATATATAAACTTATTTTAGACAAACTACTAAAGTTAATATTGTCTATAAATTCTTGGAATATTACATGCAGGATTCCATTTTTTTCGCCTATAAATGGCGACCCACGAGCACCAATGGGGGTTGGGGAATTTTTGGATTTTGCTGGGTTTCGATTATTGGTTTCTCTGTAAACAAAATTGATAGAGGGAGAGAGGAATCTGGGTTGAAATCTAGAGAAAACATGTTTTGGGCAGATGATTTCGAGTGGTGAATTTGGTTTTGTGTTTTATTGTTGGGTTGGCTTTATCCACTATTAGGTTGTGTATGTTTGTGTTGTTGTTACTCTTTTTCTTCTTAATTTCATCTAGGTTGATGAAATTTTGTTTGAAAATGGCATGAAAATTAGAAAGAATGGATCAAGGTTTTTGATTTGCAAGTTTTCAAGGACCTATTTGATAAAGATGATAAACTTTTTAAACTATTATGAGATGAATCGGAGACATGAATGAAAGAGAATCTTAAAAGAAGAGGTGAAATCTTGATAAAATTGCATTTTATCGGGTCACGTGAGGAGCACATGATGGGATTAGTTAATTTTTGGACGAAAATATACCACATGGGCCCTTTTTGCTCACGGAGTAAACCTTAAGCTTTAAATTGACACTTTTTAAACTATAGGGACCCGGTCTCTAATTACCCCAAACTACAGGGACCTTCCTTGTAATTTACCCTAAGATAAAAGGTAATACTACATACAATAGGAAAAAAATAAAATAATAATAAAATTGTCTAATTAATTTAAAAGTTCTTAACTAATATGGGAAAGAATTAATTTTTTTAAATTATTTAAGAAATTAATTACTACTTCTGGAAGGCATGGTATATGATCAGACCAAATCTTGATATGTTATTTGGTCTTCTTTTTACACTATTTTATAATGTTTTATTACAATATTAATTAAATAATGTGTTAGGATTTGTACCAAGGTGATGCACAAAATAATGGACTAAAAGTGTTATTTTGCAGTCGTTTATATTTTATATTTAATGGTGCTGCTTAATCCTTCACTTAGTGGTTTCAGGCCAAGTATCACAGCTAAAGACAAGCTTGCTAGGATTGAGCCCTCACATTGAGCTGGCGGCGCATGTTATTTTGTCATCATGACGTAAGGATGACTTCATAGATCATAATTAGAGAAATTGGATTTGAGCCGTCATAGAGATCGGTGACACAAGTTGAGTAATTTACTCCTAAGTATCTAGAAATCCAAGTCGGTGCGCAACTGCCGGCGAGAATTTTCTGAGCCGGCGACGCAGCAAGGCCAAACTTCGCGTATAAATAGATCTCGTCATTTCCACATCAGGGAACTGTTTTTGGCATATTACTCAAAAAATACGTCGTTACTCTGCCAGAAGCATGAGTAACTAATTTTTTAATACCTCGAGGAGGAATCCGACGATATGGCCAGAGTTCATCGATTATAATGAGGGGGTTGTTGGTTTGGTTATGTTTTTTTGTATATTTCATTCATTCATGAGTTCATGATCAATTGTTAATATAATTAGACGATTAGTTTTAGAATTGTTTTAATATTTCCACACAGATTATTTGTTTGACATGTAATGATATCGTTGGGTCTTTACATTGAATGATTAATAAAACGTACTTGTACTATTCATTGTTGGTTGTCGAGTGATCTATCATAACTCTTATTTGTCGTCATTGTTTGATTAAGTTTATCTTCGGTGTTGTGATCCATATTGATTGCCCGATTGGGGTGGATTGCAAAGTCATCTATGATCCAATATTTTGTTTTAGCAAAATACATTGTTGGATGTGGTTGATTCTGGTGTAACCGGGTAACCATAACTCCGTATCTGTTATTGAACGAAGAAAGTCATTCATTAGTTTTCTCCATCAAGTATATTATTATATTGTTTACTCATCAACATTTACCAATCATCAGTTCGATGTCGTACACAATTTCCCTCCAACTCTACAGAGAGTTTCACGAGAGATTCGACCTTGAGGTTGTGCTATACTATATTTTAATATATAGTATTCGAGCATATCTTGAGTATTAAAATTGACTTCCATCCACCTCCTTTAGGGCACCTTACGATGGGTGCCCAATCAAATTTTGGTGCTGTTGCCGAGGAACTCTTTAGAGTTTACGGTAATTGTGTCACAAATCAATTCTCATCATTTGTAGAGATTTGTTTTCTCTTGTTCTTTTTTTTTTCTATTTTGTTTTTCTATTTTATTTTAATTTTTTACTTTTTCATTTTTCTTTAAAAAATTTTATAATAATATATATTGAGAAAACTAGCTTTTCGGTCCCTAAATTATAGAGGCGGTGGCAACTAGGACCCTAGATTTTCGAAATTATACAACCCGGTCCCAAAATTATGCAAACATTATACAAGTTGGTCCATCCGTCAATCAGGTGTTACAAAAAAGGTGAGGTGGCATGGACAAAGTCTGATGTGGCCGTTAATTGCCACGTTAGCACCGATTATACTAAAAAAAAAACATGTCACATGTGTATTTTGAAGCCACATCAACATATACATTAAAAACACTCCGCGTTGCAAATAGGTCCCTGGCCAAAACGTGCGGTTTGACCATTGAGCATTTAGGTCCCTGATCAGCCTAAATCTGACTATGTTATTTCCTTTTTTTTAACATCTTTTTAATACTAATCATTGCAAATATGACCAAATAATGTGTTAAGGTTTGCACCAAGGTGATGCACAAACTTAATGACTAAAAGTACTATTTTTTAGTCTATTATCATATTTTATGAAACAGTGCTGCTTAATCATTTACTTGGTGGTTTCAGGCCATGTATCACAACAAAAGACACTCAAGAAAGCATAACCGAATGTTGGAGCAACTAATGTGAATAAAGCCAAGCTTAAGAGCCTGCACTGTCATACTGAGTCAGCGGCGCAAGCAACGACGCTGTTGACACGTCAGTAATGCTTCGGCAAAGCTTCTAGAAGGCAGATTGGGTTTGCGTTATTTTGAGCCAGGATATGAGCCATGGGAAACTGCCATGGTGCACGTGTCTAGGAGTGCAAGAAAGTAACCTAAACCGTCCAAATTCCATATCCTAAAGCAGTTAGAGAAAATCAAGGAAAATCTCCTTGAACCATCATAATGGGCTGCCGGCGCAGAACATAGCAAGCCCAAACTTTGCCTATAAATAGAGCTCGTCATTTCATACTCGTGTGACACTTTTTAGATCTCAAAAATACGTCGTTACTCTATCAAAATGACGAGTAACTAATATTTCAATACCGCAAGGAGGAATCCAACGATATGGCTAGAGTTCATCGTTCTTCATAAGGGAGTAGTTGGTTTGGTTATGTATTTCTGTATTTTCAATAGTTCAGAGGTTCTACGTGTTGGAAATTGTGCCCTAGGGCCAATCCATTTTATGTATGTTATGAACATATGGATTAATTTATAGAGATAAATTAATGGTTATCATATTATTAGCATGTTTACTGTGATAACATCCGTGATTAATTATGAGATAATTAATCTAAAACTGTCCCTGATCGATTGTTTTTGTGGGAGCGAAAATGAACTAAGATCAGCATGGCCTCGGTGCATGGAGATGCACGCACTAGATGCTGGAACGAGAGTCATGGTGCAATTACGTAAGGTGGTTACGAGTTGCTAGACTGACCTGGAGAGTCCTGCATGGGTTTAGTCATCAGCTTGTCTCTCCTGTACGCCTGTCACGACGCCTTAGACCTGAGGTCATCATTATTCCGGCGTTGCAGTTGTCAGACTTTGGCTTAGTCTAACGTTGCCCGTAGCAGGGTAGCCATAAGGGCTAAGTACGGGTCTGGTTGATTGCCGCGCTGAGGAATGTGGATTGATCAAAAAGGGATTTTGTTCCGCATTAAATTGGGAGATATCTTACTGGCGCCCTCGATGAGTCTGTCCAAGGAAAGAGTGGCCACTCAGTATATTGGGACTTACTCAAGGAGATCGAGAAAGTAAAGGTTTGGATTATGGATGACTTTCCTGTGCCTAATCCATAACCAAGATATCGTAGGACAATAGGGTCGGTGTCAAGGAGGTACTAAGGTTAAATCGGTTTTGGTAAAAACAATAACTCACGTGCTTTGGGTAGTCATGATGGCTTGCTAGAGTCCGCTCACGACTTGTAGGTCATGGGGATGACCTGCTGCCAACTTCACGTGGGGCCTGTTGGGTCACACACGAGCAGGAACAGAACACCATTTGAAGGGACACGAATTAGGGTTAATTCGTGGGTCACTCCGGTGGCACAATTTAAGACACAGAGGAAATGTCTGGGACATTAGGTCTTGTCTTAAATAATCTACAGTTGTGATATATTTAAATTTGTGGGACAAGTTTAAATATAATAATTGTTAAATGGTTAATAGGGATTAATCTATTTACAATTATAATATTAGGGAATAATAAATCGGATAAGGTTCCTAAAAGTTAGGAGATTATTGATTTATAAAATTCACTAATATTGGATGAGGGTGGCGCCTCTTTATAGGTGATTTTAATTAATAGAAATGTTTTATTAATTTAAGTCATGAGTTTCAATTTGAATTTGATTCAAGATTTGAATTAAAGATATTAGGGTAATATTTTAATTCAATAAAGAATTTAAATTCAAAATTCAAAATTTGAATTAAAGATATTATGGTAATATTTTAATTCAAAATCATTGGGATAAAATAAGTTGGTTATGACTTCCTAAAAATGAGGAGTTATTTTTGATTTATAAAATTCCAATAAAAGGGAGGCCTTAGGCGCCTATCTTGGTGGGTCCCATGGGAAGATTTGATCTTCCATTTGATTCTCCAAGATAGCAGTTTGAATTTGAATTAAAATATTATGGTAATATTTTAATTAGATATTCAAGTCCTAAAATATGATATTATTGTAATGTCATGATTTTATAATTATAAAATTCTATATTTTTGGTAATTATAAGCCTAAAGTTGCCTAGCCCATAGCACACAAGTGAAACCCTATTTTCATTTGGCAATTTCGTTTTCCTCCTTGTAGAGAGAGAGAGACAAAATCGCCTCCTTGCTTCTTAGAGAGAGAATTCGAATTTTCCTAAAGAGTTAGTGAGAAATTCGAGTTATAGGATTGTTAGGGTTTTGAGAGAAGAAAAACAAAAGGTGTTTTGTTGTTGTCTTCTCCTTTTGCGCCACCATCAAGTTTGCTTCAAGAAAGAGTTCTTGAATCAAAACTCTGTAGATTCAGTTCCCTGGTTTCTTTGGAGAAAGGAACAGAAGGCTAGCACCTCGGTGTTCGATAAACCGTTCGTGTGGATTACCGGTGGAGGAAGAACGCTGATAGTGGACTTCTCCAACTCGCATGAGTACAACCAAGCCGATTGAATTTTTGAGGTATACCACTAATCTAACGAGGTTTTAAATTCAACTAGCGGATCTCGGGTGGGAAATCTTGGGCAGCGCATTTAAATTTTATTTTGCTTTTACTTCCGCTGCGTGTTTTGCTCCGGGATTTCCCAACAGTGGTATCAGAGCCACGCTAGTCCTGGATTTAAAATCGTGTTTTGTGTACATATGATGTATGATTTGTGTGTTTACCGTTTTTCAATCACATGCTTTGGTTTTACGAAAATCCACCGAATAGTTTTCATAAAATTGAATCTACGAAAAAGGTGCAAATTTATGTATATGATACATAAAGAAATCAATGGGATTGATTTGAAAACTTTTCTTGAAAATTGAGGCCAAAATCGAAATTCCTCTATAATTATAGTTAAAAGTGTTTTAATTATAATATTATATGGGTGACTGAAAATTTGTTGAAATTATTAATTTTAAATTTTTGGGTCAATAATTTAAATTCTTGAATGTGATTCCTGAATTTTATAATGATTGATAATGGGCCTAATTTCAAGAAAAAGGCATGTTAAAATTGCACAACCCTAATTTGAACACACTACAAAAATCGTTTTTGATATGTGTTTTCTGTATACCGTGTTTGACATGATTGTATGAATTGTTCGTATATGTAATTGTGTGGTGTTGGATATGGCTCTAGGTTTTTTGGTGTATACGGCCTGCGTGTCGTCTCCCTCTATCCGATGTAATTTTACTTTTCAGTTTATACCTCAATGTAACTGGGGTTTACTCTCTTGTAATTTTGTTTTTCCTTTTAAAAAAAATTCTCTCATTGGCTTGGGAGAATTATTAGGATACATGGGCCATATCTAAACACGGTATATATGCTTTACATTTAGTTTGTATGTGATACAAAGCGCTAGATGTATGTTTAGGATGCGATTTTAACATGCTATTTACCCTTTTAAACGCTACAACCACGTATACGATACGAGCGTGGGATTTTGCATATGATGCAAGATCCGTGCACATGTTTATATTTATGTGATACATGGGGTAATAAACATGTGGCATGACTCGTTTGATTTTAAAAGGAGTTTTAAAATTAAACTATAAAACGGAAATTTTTAAAAATCAAACCCTTTTAGAAAATCTTAAGTTTTAATGCCGTCAATAAAACACCCTGTTGAAATCTCGTTCATCGTAGAGCTGTGATCGCCCTCCGCGACACGTATCTACCTTGACCTTGAGGAGACACGGGTGAATGGGAGTTTCAATACGACGCCCATTGAAGTCTTGGTTCATTAAATACGATGATCGCCCTCCGCGACACCTGTTTAGTGGGGCCTTGATGATATGGGGCTAGGCTTCGGCCTCGTCGTTTGGGCCTAGCCATTCACAAGTTTTATTGTGTGACTTAATGGGGTTATCAAAACGGTTTTGGACCTGAAGGCATTAGATGGGATAAACATGCCATAATAAGTATCATGTGATGATACAGTCCCATAATGATCTAAGAGTCACACAGAGATGTGATTGGTAAAGAGTTACCTACCTAAATAACCAAAGGATGCATGATCTGATGGAGATTGTGCCCTAGGGTCAATCATCTGATAGATATGTTGTGAACATATCAATTAATTTATAGAGATAAATTAATGGTTATCACATTATTAGCATGTTTACTGTGATAACAGTCCGTGATTAATTATAAGATAATTAATCTAAATTGTCCCTGGTCGATCATTCGAGTGGGAACTTGGAATGAACTAAGACCAGCATGACCTCGGTGCATAGGGATGCATGCACTAGATGCTGTTACGAGAGTCATGGTGCAATTACGTAAGGAGTTACGAGTTGCTGGACTGACTCGGAGAATCCTACATGGTTTTAGTCATTAGCTAGTTTCTCCTGGTACACCTGTCACGATGCCCTCAAGACCTGAGATCTTCATCATTCCGGCGTTGTAGTTGTCAGACTTTGGCTTAGTCTAACGTTGCCCGTAGCAGGGTAGCCATAAGGGCTAAGTACGGGTTTGGTTGATTACCGTGCTGAGGAATATGGTTGACCAAGACGGAATTTTGTCCCTCATAGAGATGGGAGATATTTTACTGGGCCCCTCGATGAGTCTGTCCAAGGAATGTGTGGCCACACTAGAAATTGGGACTTACTCAAGGAATCGAGAAAGTTGGAGGTATGGATTTTGGATGACTTTCCCATGCCTGATCCATTACCGAAATATCGTAGGACAAAAAGGGAATTTGACAAGGTGGTATTGAGGTTAAGTCGTTTCGGCGTTAAACGATAACTCACGTGTTTTGGGTAGTCGTGATGGCTTGCTAGAGTCCGCTCTCGACTTGTGAGTCATGGGGATGACTTGCTGCCAACTTCACGTGGGGCCTACTGTGTCACACACGAGCAGGATCAAGATGCCATTTCAAGACACGAATTAGGGTTAATTCGTGGGTCACATTGGTGACACCGTTTAAGACATAATTGACTGTCTGGGACATGAAACATTGTCTTAAATAAATATCTACAGATATATGATATTTAGATTTGTGGGACAAATTTAAATATATATATGGATGATAATTATTAAATAGATAATGTGATTATGCTATTTATAATTATATTCCTATTTATAATATTAGGAATAAATAAATTAAATAAGTTTCCTAAAAGTTAGGAAATTATTGATTTATTAAATTCACTAATATTAGGATAAATAGGGATGAGGTTGACGCCTAATACTAGCCTATTTTAATTAATAGAAATGTTTTATTAATTAAAGTCATGGCTTGAAGATTTGAAATTCAAATAGATTTGATCTAGATTTCAAATGATTGAATTAGATATTAGTGTAATATTTTAATTCAACAATTATATATATATATGAGGGTGAAGTCGAACTTAGGTCTAGATGGATTTAAATATTAATGTAATATTTTAATCCAATAAAAGACTTAAAATTCGAATTTGAGATTGACCTAAGATATTATGGTAATATCTTAAATCAATATTGTTGGAAAATAACAAATTAGTTATAACTACCTAATTGTTAGGTTTGTTATTTTAGTTTATTAAATTCCAACAAATTTTGGTTGGACTTGGCGCATGGGAGGGAATCTCCTTGGGAAGATTTGATCTTCCAAATTGATTCTCCAAGATTGAATTTGGATCCAAATTATAATATTAAGGTAATATTATAATTAGGAATTCAAGTCCAAAAATCATGATATTAGTGTAATCTCATGATTTAATAATTTGATAATTGTTTAATTTTGGGAAACCCTAATTATAATTATCAAAGCCTAAACCCTATATATATAAGGAGCATAAGTCGACTTTCACACATGACAACACTAGTCTCTCATACCTTGGGAATTTCGACTTTAGCTAGCAAAGTTCACAAGATCAAAATCGTTTTGAGTCTTGGTGAAAGTTTGTGAGAGAAAACACAACCCTAATCTTTCTAGAGAGAGAAAGTGGCGCAAACCCTAGAATTATTTTAGGTTTTGTGAGTTGAGGTTGTGTGTGAGATCAAGAACCACATTCTTGATCAAAGGCGCCATCTAAGCTTGGAGTTTGAGAAGTGTTCTTGAACCCAAGAACACCGTAGATAAGGCTCCCGGTTTGCTTGGAGAAGTGAACGTGGCTAGCACCTAGGCATCTACCAAACTGTTCGTGTGGATCACCGGTGGAGGGAGCACACTCGGAGTGGACTCCTCACATTCGTAAACGCAAAGAACAACCATCGACTTGGGTAAATTCTTGACCTTACACCGATACAGATCCATATAGTGGATCTATTGGGAAAGGAATCGCTATGTATGGTTTAAATTTTTGTTTTATACACGTTTCCGCTGCTTTATATGCATGGCGATTTCCCAACAGTGGTATCAGAGCCACGCTATTCTTGGATCTGTATTGGTTTTGGTGATTATACATGTGATGTGTAATGTATGTTTTTACCATTTTTCATTGGCATGATAGTTGATGTTTTACGAAAAAGATCCACCAAAACTTTTTGGAATTAATGCTAAGAGTGCGAATTTTATGTATATGATACATAAAGAAATCAATATGATTGATTTGAATATTTTCTTGAAATTCTAGGCCAAAGTCGAAATTCCTTATAATTATGGTTAAAATTGTTTTAATTATAATTATAAAAGGGTTGGCTGAAAATTTATTAAAATTGTGAATTTTATAAAGTTTTCAGATCAATAATTAAATTCTTGAATATGATTCTTGAATTTTATAATTATTGATAATGGGCCTAAATTCAAGAAAAGGGCATGTTAAAATTGCACATCCTAATTAACACCTACAAAAATCGTTTTTGATATGTGTTGGATATATATTGTGTTTGACATGATTGTATGAAGCGTTCATATATGTAATTGTGTGGTGTTGGATATGGCTCTAGGTTTTTGGTGTATACGGCCTGCGTGTCGTCTCCCTTCTATCCGATGTAAATTTACTTTTCAGTTTATACCTCAATGTAACTGGGGTTTACTCTCTTGTAATTTTACGTTTCTTTTTAGAAAAAATTCTCTCATTGGCTTGGGAGAATTATTAGGATAGGTGAGCCATATCTAAACACAATGTATGTCAGTTTACATTTTAGCACTGTATGTGATGCAAAGCGCTAGATGTAGGTTTAGGACGCGATTTTAACATGCTTTCTATATTAAACGCTACAACAACGTATACGATACGGGCGTGGGATTTTGCATATGATGCAAGATCCATGCACATGTTTATATGTATATGATACATGGGGAAATAAACATGTGACATGACTCGTTTAATTTTTAAAGGAGTTTTAGAATTAAACTATAAAACGGAACGATTTTATAAAATTTAACCCTTTTAGAAAATCTTAAGTTTTAATGCCATCAATAAAACACCCTGTGAAAATCTTGTTCATCATAGAGCGGTGATCGCCCTCAGCGACACGTATCTATCTTGACCTTGAGGACACACGGGTGAATGGGAGATTCAGTTCGACGCCCATTGAAATCTTGGGTCATTAAATGCGGTGATCGCCCTCAGCGACACGTATTTAAGTGGCGCCGTTGATGATATGGGGCTGGGCTTCGACCTCGTCGTTTGGGCCTTACCATTCACGAGTTTTATTGTGTGGCTTAATGGGGTTATCAAAACGGTTTTGGACCTCAAGGCATTAGATGGGATAAACATGCCATAATAAGTATCATATGATGATACAGTCCCATAAGGATCTAAGAGTCACATATGAAGTGATTGGTAAAGAGTTACCTACCTAAATAACCAAAAGGTGCATGATCGCCCTCAGCGACGGTAAATTTTGGTGAAATATGGGTCTTAGCCACCAATAATAAATTTTACTGGGTTTTACAAAATGGTGGACATACATATATTTTATGCTAATCAAAATTCATATCTTTTGAAAATTGTAGAATCAAATGGCAACTAGTAGTTCATCTTTTTCACTCCGACCTATCCTTGAGAAGGATAAGCTGAACAGAACGAACTTCCTCGATTGGTTTCGTAATCTGAGAATTGTTCTCACCCATGAGAGGAGACTGTATGTTCTGGACAAACCGATCCCTCAAGAGCCTGCCAAGGGCGCTCCAGGGGCTGAGTGGAGGGCTTGGGAGAAGCACTTCGACGACTCGCTGGAGGTCTCTTGTCTGATGATAGACACAATGATTCCAGAGCTTCATGAAGGCTTGGATCAATTGATGTCATATGAGATGATTGTGCGTCTCAAGGAAATGATCCGCTATCAAATCAGACAAGATAGATATGAGACCACGAAAGCTCTTATGTCTTGCAAAATGGCTGAAGGTGATTCTGTTGGTTACTATGTCACTCACATGAGAGGGTACCTATACCATCTTGAAAGGCTGGGATTCCCTGTTCAACCTGAGATTGCCGCAGGCATAATCCTGTGCTCACTGCCTAAGAGCTATGACTCGTTTGTCAGAAGCTACTATAGGAGAGGAACAGAGAAGACAATTTCTGAGTTGCATGGAATGCTCAAGTCAGTTGAGGCATCCCTGATTCAGAAGAGGGAAAGGAAATTGAAGGGCAAAGAAAAGATGAAGGGAATCGAGCTGGATGATGAGACCAAGCCAGAGGACGACCCTAATCAATCACCTGCCAAGAAGGCAAAGCCCTCAGAGGAAGTATCTTGTGCTTTCTGTCAAGTGTCAGGACACGCGATGAGAAAGTGCAAGTACTACTGGGAAGATCAAAAGAAGAAGAAGTGCGTTCAAGCCTCTACTTCAGGTATCTTTGTTAATCTTCTTTTCTACTTAACCACTAGAGTATTGGATACGATGTGTGGTTCTCACATTTGATGTGCAGGGTCTTCAGAGACAGTAGAAAATGAGGACGTGAGCGATATGGACCTGGAAGTGGACAATGGAGCAAAGGTTGCTTCCAATGCTACTGAAGGACCATGAGAGCTTGGATAGCCCTTAGGGCTAGTTTATTGTTATTCTTTAAAGTTTTGAACATTATTTTCTCCTTATAGAGATAAGGAAGATTTTATGTGTAAACGTTTAAAGATTGGTTTCTTCTTTAATAAAGTAATGCTTGTTTGCTTTTGAGATTTGCAAAAATCATTATGTCTTAAATTAGAAACAATAACAATATACACAACATTGATACAAGAAAGGGATTGAGATTAGCGAATCTAAATCCTATACGCTTTTGGCAATTGTCATTTTGACCATGCAAACGAGAAACGCCTTGGGAAGATTCATATAGATGAACTTCTAAAGCTCACGTGATTGTGAATCATATGATGCTTGCAAGTCTTGTTTAAAATGGAAAGATGAAAAGTGATGTTCCTTACTAACCGCAAGTGATGGAATGTCAAACATTTGGGAAACATACATAGTTGATGTATGAGGACCCACAAGTAGTTAAGCTAAAAGTAAATAAGCTCTTACTGACTGCTTCAAAAGGGTAGATCTACGACGACTTTTTGAAACATAAGTCCAGAGATCTTTTGAAATAGAGATTTCAAAGAGAAGTAGAGAATTAACTTGACAAGAAAATCAAGTTACTCGATTTGATCGAGGGAACAAAGATTTGAGTCAAGATATAAATTTAAACATCCTAGAAGCTGTGAGATGATCTCACAACTTGCTCTTCCTAAAACCCATAGAGATGGTGTTTTGAGGAAAAGCATCAAACCCTATGGGATAAGGTTTGATCTATGATGAACCTAATTGACCTTCTGTCAAACCTCTAAAGGGTGTGCTCTAGAAGCTGTTGACTTCACACTTAACCATTTCGTCTAAGAGATGCCATATGTGATATGGTATGGGAAGAGTCCCATAAATGTTTTGTCTCAAATTTTGAGGACTTCAGAGTTTATAATAATCCAAGGTCAGATTATAAACTGTCTTCAAAACCCCTCAAAGCATGTGCTTGTGGGATACCCTAAGGGAATGCGTAAGGGGTATCAAGTCAAACTACCCGCCTGATTACAAAAGGGTTTGTAAGTCAGAGGTGAATACCTTTTAGAAAGGAATTCTTGGTTTCCAAAAGAAACAGTGGGAGTTAGTGTTGGAGATTGTGCCCTAGGGCCAATCATTTTATAAATGTGTTTTGAACATATTAATTAATTTATGGAGATAAATTAATGGTTATCATATTATTAGCGTGTTTACTATGATAACAATCCTTGATTAATTATATGATAATTAAAATCTAAAACTGCCCCTGGTCGATCATTCACGTGGGAACGTAAATGAACTAAGACCAGCATGACCTCGGTGTATGGAGATACATGCACTAGATGCTTCTCGAGTGTCATGGTGCAATTATGTAAGGGTTACAAATTGCTGGACCGACCCGGAGAGTCCTGCATGGGTTTAGTCATAAGCGAGCCTCTCCTGTACACCTGTCACGATAGCCTTAGACCTGAGGTCTTGACTATTCCGGCATTGTAGTTGTCAAACTTTGGCCTAGTCCAACGTTACCCGTAGCAGGGTAGCCATACAGGCTAGGTACGGGTTTGGTTGATTACCGTGCAAAGGAATGTGGTTGACCAAGATGGGATTTTGTCCCTCATTTAAGATGAGAGATATTTAACTGGCGCCCTCGATGAGTCTGTCCAAGAAATGCGTGGCCACGCTGGGAATTGGGACTAACTCAGGAAATCGAGAAAGTTGTGGTTTGGATTTTGGATGACATTCCCGTGCCTGATCCATGACCAAAATATCGTGAGACAATAGGAATTATGACAAGGTGGTATTTAGGTTAAATCGTTAAAGTCGTTAAAGCGATAACTCCCGTGTTTTGGGTAGTTGTGATGGCTTGCTAGAGTCCGCTCACAACTTGTGAATCATAAAGATGATTTGCTGCCAACTTCACGTGAGGCCTGCTGGGTCACACATGAGCAGGATCAAGATGCTAATTTTTGGGACACGAATTAGGGTTAATTCGTGAGTCACTTAGGTGACACAATTTAGGACATAGTTAAATGTCTTAGGACATTAAATCTTGTCTTAAATAAATATCTATGATTGAGGTTTTAAATTTGTTGGACAAATTTAAATTTAAATTAATTGTTAAATAGTTTTACAATTAAAATATTAGTGAATAAATAAATTAAATAAGTTTCCTAAAAATTAGGGAATTATTGATTTATTAAATTCACTAAAATTGGGAAATAAAAGGATGAGGGTGGCGCCTCATTATCTTTGTTTTTATTAATAGAAATTGTTTTTATTAATTAAATAAAGATAAGATAAATATCTTTTGGAAAAGATATAGGATTTGAATTAAAAGATATTAAGGTAATTCTTTTATTCAAAATTGTTAGGAATTAGTTATAACTACCTAAGGAGTTTGGGTTGTTATAAAATTCCTCCAAAACTACATGAGAATTTCGCCTAGCTCCTTTCTTGGGGTGCAAGATTTGATCTTGCATTTTAGAGTTTGGGATAAGGCAAAGTCGACTTTTATTATTTAAATATTAAAGTAATATTTAAATTATAAAATCAAATTCTCATGACTCATTCCAACCAATAGGATTTGAGCAAATTAAGATTTGATCTCAAGATTTGATCTTGGATAGTCAAATTCGAATTGGGCCTTTATTTTTGAATTATAATATTAAGTTTAATATTATAAATCAAAAGATATATTGAGATATCTTAGGATATCCAATATCTTAGAGATATCCTAATTGGATTAGGATTCCCTAAAACTAGGAATGAGAACACTATAAATAGAGGCACTAGGCGCCTATCTCAGATACAATTCACAACACAGATCAATTCTTGGTCAGACCAAGAATTTCGCCTAGAGCACCTATTGAGAGTGAAAAATCGCCTAGTCCTAATATTATGAGAGTGAGTCGATTTTCTTGAAGAAAGAGAATTGGACCTGCACCTGATAATATTAGTACTTCCCAATCAATCTTGATAATCAAGAACAGTTCTTGATTATTCAAGAATCATAGATAGAGTTCCCGTATTCACTTGGGAAGAAGTGAAGGAGGCTAGCACCTAGGCATCTGCCAAACTGCTCGTGTGGATCACCGGTAGAGGAAGGACACTCAGTGGACTTCTCAAATTCGCGAACACGATAAGTCACCGATTCAAACTAGGTAAACATCCTTTTTCTTATCTGGTATAAACATAGTTAGTGGATCCTGGAAGGAATCACAGAGTTAGCTTTTAGTTTTATCAAGTTTTTGTTTTAAATTCTTCCGCTGCGCTCCCTCTGTGATTTCCCAACAGTTAGATGAATCTTGAAGGAGTTCAAGATCGACAAGACACTTGAGTGGCGCAGACGAAAATTAGAGAAGATCCACAAGGAGTTGTGGAAGCTCCTCTAAATGATAAGGACAACGAAGTTCCGATAGAACACGTTCTCAGTTTCAAAGATGGGAATCTTTGGTTATTGAGAGCAGGGATGTGTTGCTCTAGGAGCGTGGTGAGCCCGCCACCTATCGAGAAACTTTTATCATTGTTTGATAGAGATGTCAAAAGGGTTTGGCTTCTTTCAAAAACCTTGATGGGTCCTATGTTTCCAACAAGGTTAGTGGGAGCACGATTGAATTCTTGGTGCGATACGTCATTGACATATCGCTAGTCGAAAGTGACATTACTATCTTGAGGATTGTGAATCCTAGATGAGTAAATCACTCTCGATGAAGGAAAGAAGTGGCCTAAAAGTAGGCAACAAGAATCTATGGTGATAGATCTTGGAGACTTCTTGAATTGAGTCATAAGTACGTTCTTGGATAAGATACTGAAAGAGTTCAGTATGCGAGATTTCAAGAAGAGATTCATGCCGATGAATCACGTTTTGGTCCTTAGCAAGAATCAGTGTTTCCTGAGACACGTGATGAGCAAAGGACACATGATTGGCATCCCTTATGCTTTGGCAATAGGATCCATCATGTTGTACCAAGACTCAATATGACCCTTGCCCTTTGAATGACGAGCTGTGATCCTGTTGAGGTCCCCGGGAAGCTGTCATTAGGGTCCTTAAGTACTTATGAAGCACTAAGGACAAATTCTTGGTTTATGGTAGAATTAGTGTAAAGTGTTACACAAAGCCCATTATTCAAGCCAACAAAGATTGATCGCAATTGAAATGTATTCCCTGAACGTAGTAATCGTAAAGTTGGAATGGTTCCAAGCAGAGTACGATTACTGATTCTACATGGAATGGGTTAGTCGCATAGAGACGCAGACTATAAAACAAGTGTCTGAAGTACACTTGGTTGTCAGCCTGTAGGACAAGAAGACACCAAGAGGGAAGGAGTTCCCCACTGATGTTCCGACAGTGATAAGCACTCAGACAAGATCACCTAGAGATAGTGATATTAAGATGTGATGAAAACGTAGAAGTCGAGGACCTTTTGCCAAATCCTCTGAATGAAACCCCAGCACAGGTCTTACATAAGTACTATGTAATGCCAAGTGGGAATTAGACACATTAATGGATGTTCCTAAGTGTTAGGAACAGTTTGAATAATGATTGTACCTAGTGCAAGTGGGAGTTTGATGGAGATTGTGCCCTAGGGCCAATCATCTGATAGATATGTTGTGAACATATCAATTAATTTATAGAGATAAATTAATGGTTATCACATTATTAGCATGTTTACTGTGATAACAGTCCGTGATTAATTATA
>QANZ01041221.1:134066-200979 GCA_003254925.1 Chamaecrista fasciculata | reverse complement strand
TTTTTTTTTTACACTTTAATCCCTATTATAAAAGGAAAATGACCTTAATGTAAAAAAAACTTTTAATTTGAGAGATTAAAGTTAGTTTTTTCCTTTTTGAATAGAAAAAATGGATGGAAAAGAGCCAGCAGCAAGCTTTTTGAAAACTTGATGAGGGACCAAAAAGAAAATTTAAGCAAATTTGAGGGACTAAAATATGACTTTGGCCAATCAATAAATAATTTTTCCCAATGATAATTTAGAGATCCATTCGTTTAAGCTAGATAATACCTTACTACAAATACATGAGTGCATGTGTGTATATATATATATATATATGAAATTTGACTTCCATCATTTCATTAACAGCTATAATTAAAAAATCAAAATGAGAAAACTTACTATTAAGTTTGTGATTACACCGAATCAACAAATCAATCCCTAAATAATCAAAATTATTGCAATTGTCAACGTTTTGATTCCTGAGTCAAATTCAATGACCAAAAAATATAAATTCGGTACAAAATCAAGGACCAAATAGTATAAATTTAATACAAATTTAGATACCAAAAAATATAAAGTTAGTTCAAATTGAAAGAACAAATAGTATTAATTTAGTACAAATTCAAGGACCAAAAAGTATAAAATAAGTTCAATTTCAATGACCAAATAGTATTAATTTAATACAAATTCAAGGACTACAAAGTATAAAATTAGTTCAAATTTAGTAACCAAATCATCACTAGGGAGTAGGGACCAAATAGTGGATAACTAAAATATTTTTAGGGATCAAATTAAATCGTATATTTCAATTATTTAAGAACAATTTAGTTGACTCGATGTAAATTCAGAGACCAAATAGTAGAATTTCTTTAAAAAAAAAATTAAAGGACCTAATATATAATAAGGTGTAGGAATTAGGAAATCAATCTTGGATAGTCGTTATTCTTATGACTGTTTTACAGAATACACAGTCTGAATGACAGTCAACACAAAGAGTACTATAGCTGCAACAAGAGACACAATAGCCCAAGGATTTCTAAAGTAAGTCTGAATGAGATTGGCACGCCACCTATTCCATGGCTTCTTATAATACCTACACACACTCACTTGCACATCCTCCAACCCTCCTTCACGATCCACTGCCAAATCCCTCGTAAACGAATTGAACAACTTAGCCACATCCTTATCACTTCCTATTGCATTCAAAATGATCCCTTTCTGGTGCAATATTGCCACGTCCATTTCACCATCGATCACACTATCCATGAAGAACAAGTACGAGGAGACCTCATTGCCTGCTCAAGGGAATAGAGTGATACAATCAAACACTAAAAACTCAAGAAAATTTCACTAAAATTCGATAAAATGACTAAAATGCTATGAATGATAGATTAAAGTGCACTTTTGGTCCCATAACTTTGAAAAAGGTTTCAATTTGGTCCGATAACTTTTTTTGTTGCAATTTTGGTCCAATAACTTTGGCAAAGGTCTAAATTTGGTCCCATAACTTTTGAAAACGTCTCACCGTTGGTCCCAATACTAATTTCTATCCATTATCTCTGTCGTTAAAGATGATCTGACATACTGAGTTGGATGATGACGTAGCAAATATGGATGAAGTTATGGGATGAATGGAAATCAGCTTGGGACCAACGATGAGACATTTTCAGAAGTTATGGGATCAAAGTAAGACCTTTGACAAATTGTTGGACAAAAATTGCAACAACAAAAATTTGGGACCAAATTGAGACTTTTGCCAAAGTTATGAGACCAAAAGTGTACTTTATCTTAAAACGAATAACATATCTAGAAGCCTAAAATACATAAAATAGGTTATAAAGAGTCTCTAGATAGCATGATATAAACCTGCTCCAACATGTAGGCGCTCGAAGGCGATGAGGTTGTAGAATGTTGTCTCTGTGCAGTCGTCGATGACTATAGAAGGGAGTCTAAGAATGCCGTTGTTGAAGGAGACATCCTTGAGGCTTTGGGTGGTGCTACGCTTGAACCAGATTCCGGCTTCTAGAAGGTCACGTGCCGAGCACGTGATGTTGTAGCCTTGTTGTTGCTTGTCAAGTTTTGAGGGCTTGGGGATTATGGTAGGGTGAGAAGGGTCGTGTTGGAGGAGGCTTTTTCGGTAGAGATCTAATATGTGGGAGCATCTCCCGTATCTTTGGACTAATGAGGTGCTTGGGCTCAACAACTTGAGGATTACCTTGTTCAATGACTCTTCATTCTGTAGTACATATGATTGTGAATTGTCATGATTATAATGGAAGGATAAGATTTTGTGAAAACATACTATTTGGTCCATGAATTTATACTGAGTCAACTAATCAATCATTGAATGATCAAAATAGAGTAAACTACTAAATTGGTCCGTGGATTATTGACTCGCTAACAGATTGGTCCCCGAATTTAAGAAATTGACAAATAGGTCCCCGAATTTTTCTAACATTTGTCAAATAGGTCCTTCTGTGAATGTTATTCGGGGACCTATTTGACTAACGTTAGAAAAATTCGAGGACCTATTTGACTCGTTAGAAAAATTCGGGGACCCATTTGTCAATTTCTTAAATTTGGGGACCAATCTGTCAGCGAGCCAATAATCCAGGGACCAATTTGGTAGTTTACTCGATCAAAATATATTACTCCGTCCCTAAACTTTTGTGAATGTCAACAATTTGGTCTCTAGGTTAAATTCAGGCACTAAAATTTACAAATTTAGTATAAATTCATTGATCCAATAGTATAAATTTAGTACAAATTCAGAGATCAAAAAGTATAAAATTAGTTCAAATTTTAAGACCAAATATCATTAATTTAGTTCAAATTTAGGGACCAAATAGTATTAACTTAATGTAAATTTAGAAACCAAAAAGTATCAAAATTTGTTCAAATTCAGGGACTAAATCATCACTAGGGACCAAATAATTGATAATGAAAATATTTCATGGACTAAATCGTGTTTTTGATTATTAAAAGACTCATAAGTTAGCTCAATGTGAATTCAAAGATCAAATAGTAGATTTTCTCTAAGATTTGTGCATAGTTTATAAGGGTTTACAATAAAAATAAGACACACAGGTCGTAACATATATTTTCCACGACAAATTATAGTAGAGATTAGAGAGTATCATAATTAATCATTGAAGAAAAAGAAACCTAACAACAAACACATTTTATTGAAATTCTGTATAAATATTTTTTCATACATTGTATTACAGATTTACAGGTTTTCTTTTTTTGGCCTGACAGATTTACAGGTTTGATGCTATTAACTTGCTTATATATATATAGCAGTTTGGTTTCCAATTTGAGGCCAAGAAAACAAGAGATATGCATATACTTGTGAGTAATTCGTTTAAATTATAAAGTTAATGAATTTTTCTCATTATATTCTAAATTAAAAAAATTTGTGAGTTAATTAATTTTTTTAAAAAATATTTTAAAGATTAAGTGCACTTTTCGTCCCCTAACTTTCGTAAAGGTCTCAATTTGGTCCCCTAATTTTTTTTGTTGCAATTTTGATCCCCTAACTTCTGAAAACGTCTCAATTTGGTCCCCTAACTTTTTTTGTTCCAATTTTGATCCCCCTAACTTTTAAAAACGTCTCACTGTTGGTCTCAAGTGCTTTACTTTTAAAAATATATATTTGCCACATCATCAGTCAATCAGCCTGTCAGATTAGCACTAACGGTAGATAATGGATGAAAAAAGTGTACTTGGGACCAACAGTGAGACGTTTTTTAAAAGTTAGGGGACCAAATTGAGACGGTTTCAAAAGTAAAGGGACCAAAATTGTAAAAGAAAAAATTAGGTGACCAAATTGAAACCTTTGGAAAAGTTAAGGGACCAAAAGTACACTTAAGCCATATTTTAAATTTGGAATAACATGGGACTGGTGACTTTCAAGGTTATTTATATGAATATGCTCAAGTAGAGAAGAAATTTGAAGTTCTAATATGACCACACAAATTTTAATTTTTATCTATTAAATCTAAAATATATTATAAACAGATTTTTCAAAAACTTATAGCAGCAAAAGTTTCATATACGTACCGATCAACACCTAATTAATTCAGGGCCAAAAAAAGAAAACAGCACCTGATTAATCAAACCTTTGGTCAAAGTGTAAATTAGGTCTCATATCTTTTGCTCAATTGTCATTTTGGTCCAAATTTTTTTGTTGTTGCACTTTTAGTCCCATATCTTTGGCTCAGGTCTCAATTTGGTCCCATATTTTTTTTTTGAAGATTCGGTCCCAAATCCTTGGGTCAATTGCAAAATTGGTTATATTCCTTTATGTCAGATTTAGAAGTGTTTCCATATCTTTACAAAAAGATCAACTAACAGTTGACCCTTTTAAAAAAATATAGGACTAATTCTGCAATCTTATTAACCAAAAGACATGAGACCAAAAAGGATATGGGACCAAATTGGGACCTTTTGTAAAGATATAAGACCAAAAGTGTAATAAAAAAAAGATACAAGACCGAATTGACAACAAAGTAAAAGATATGGGATCAAATTTGCACTTTGGCTTAAACCTTTTTGCCAAATGCCAATAATAACTTAAATATATGAGAGATCAAATCCACAATTTAATACTTAATTAATTACCTGGACTTTGCTTCCCTCAAACTCAATCAATTTGTCAAGAACAATCATGGGCAGCTGATTCTCAAGCATAAGCATGTCACGCTTTATATACGGCATTACATAGAGTCTGCCATGGTCGCTGAATACAGGATCATTATCAGCATAATCACAATTATTACAACTTGAAGTTCGAAGTATTTCAAGAATGAAACATCCATCAAGAATCATCATCCTCAAGAACCCTTTATTATTATTATTATTCCCTAATTCTTCCTTCCAACGAAGAGGCTTATAAGAGTCTCTCAAATCTTGCTCCACTTCACCCATCATTTGCAACAACGTCTCCAATGGCTTCCCACATCTCTTGAGAAAATGAATGAGAGCTCTGTGTTTGTGTTCTTCCATGCTCATCAAATGCTCCTTCCCATAATGGTATGGACCAAACGACACCGTTTGAGGATTGTAAGCCCTCTTGTTTAGATCTGCAATGCATGATGGTATCTCGTAAATACAATGCTTCTTCCATTTCTCCATCTCCATTATTGCTGAACACTCCTTGCTCTTCACCTCATTGTCTATTTCCACCACCCACTCGCTTTCTTTCTCCATATGCTTGGTTTTAATTGCTTTCTATATATGTTAACTTTAATCTTAATTTCTTCGTTGAGCCCTCTAGAGAAATCGATGTTAAGTATGTATAGTGAGTGAATGCATGCATGCAAGCACGTGAAGAACAAAACTATAATAACTGAAGAAAGAGTAAGCGTGTGGGTGCATCAAGGTGTTACTTGGATTCTTCATCTAAAATATTACTAATTTATTAATACGATGAATGTTATTAATTAATTTAGCTCGTCCAATGAATGAGTCATGAGATTCCTTCCTTTCAAACATTGATAATATTTAATAAATTGATTCGATTTCCTGTAGATGGTTTAGCCTAGTTGGCCACTCTTCTTAACATGATTAAGACAAGAATAAGCTCACTTGCCGCTGGCCATTGTTAATTAGCTAGCTTTCTACTTTTGATCTAATTAACACCATCTTATTTTTAATATTTTGAAATTCTAAAACGTTAGAAAAATTACTTTCTATTTTTTAAAAATGAAACAAAGTAGTGCAATTTAAATTACTACAATATTGAACATATTGATTTTTGATGAGATACAAAAATTTGAACACATATATACGTGTACGATTAATATTGTTATTAACCAAAGTTTATTTTATTTTTTCTATAAAAATCTTTTCTGGATATTTTCATATTGTTACTTATCAAAGAGTCTTTGCACATATTGGTTGGTTTTTTCCAATAGACTTTATAAATTTGTGTGGCAAAACATTTATGGCTTTATGCCATATTTAAATTAGTTCACTATTTTTTATTCTCTCGTCAGTCTCTTGCACTACAAAAAAAAGACTACAGGTGGCGACAATTCCGCCACCTAAACTTAAAAAGTTGCCACCTATTATTTTTGGTGGCAGCTTATTGCCACTATAAGGTTGTGGGCTATACCCTTGTTATTGAAGTTTTTTTGTTGAGAAAATGCAATTGCCACTAAAAATGGTATAATAGGTGGCAACAATTACGCTACCAACAAAAGTGATAAAAGCCGGTCCCTGAATTTTGAACGCTCTGACTGATAGGTTACTGAATTTTGCGAAGTGTACAAGCTAGTCCCTGAATTTTTAAAACGCCATACTAATAGGTCCCTACGTCATATTATTGTTACAAAAAAGCTTACGTGTACATAACGGACGATGCATGATGATGATGGCTCGAGGCATTAGACAGAGAAGAAAGATGGTGATGTTGATGATGGATTTGAAATTGAAATTAAATTTATTGTGTGATTCCTCAGATCTGAAATGAAAATTGAAATTGAGAATAGAAAATATGTATAAATTTGGATGTTCATTTGTGCGTAATTTCAGTTCATGAACGTCACAAAAGTTTTCAGTTTTCACGGGTATTGACCTCAGCTGTATGTGTCCAGGAAATGGAAGGATATTGTAGACAAATGAGTGAAATCAAATTCATCAGGAGGGCATGCTTCTCTCATGGGTAAATCTAAGGCTTCTTTCAAGAAATTTGTGAGAGTGATCACTGAAAATTAGAGAGTTTTAGGATTTAGGATGTAGGGTTTAGGGTTTAGGGCTTATGGCTTAGGGTTTAGGTTGTTAGGATTTTAGGGTTTAAGGTTTTTAATATTTTTAAGGACTAAATTGGAATATTTGAAAGAATTTTGGGACACTTAACAATTTTTTTTGAGGATTTGGGACTAAAATGAATGAAGAAGATGAAAAAGAGGGGTTATTGAGAATAATGAGATAAGAATGAGTCAAGAACCTAATTGTTCAACTCAGACTTGTTTTTAAGGTTTAGGTTTTAGGGTTTAGGGTTTGGGGTTTTAAATATTTTTAAGGACTAAATTGGAATGTTTGGAAGAGTTCTGGGACACTTTACAATTTTATTTTGAGGATTTGGGACTAAAATGAATGAAGATGATGAAAAAGCGAGGGAATTGAGAATAATGGAATAAAAATGGGTCAGGGACCTATAAGTGCAATGACGAAACGCTGATGTGTCGCTTTTTTATTGACGTGGCAGTTTTTTTTTTAAGATAACGGGTGTTGACGTGGACATAACCGGACACATCGGCACATAACTGGACACATCAACGTCTGTTATGTACACTCTAGCTTTTTTGTAACGACAATATGACGGAGGGACCTATTAGTATGACGTTTTGAAAATTCGGAGACCGGCTTGTACACTTCGCAACATTCAGGGACCTATCAATCAGAGCGTCCAAAATTCATGGACCGGGTTGCTAGTTTTCTCAATTTTAATCCCTTATTTTGGGCTAGGTTTCAGTCTATCTCTTTATACTTTTGTTGCAATTTCAGCCCTTTAAATTTTTTCGAAAGACCAAAAATTCACTCAATGGTCCCAAATATGGATATATCTCTCTCGCTTCATGTTTTAATTAGAGGAATCTTGAGCTACATGCTATTTTTTATGTGTCCTTTATTTGTTCAATTGGAGCTATCAACAAATAAAGTCAAATTGGGCTTTAAAAGTTGGTTGTCTGTTTCATAATCGAACGGGCAAAATTAGTCCACACAAAAATTCAAACAAGGTGAACATAAACTAAATGACCTCAAGTATACTTTTATATAAATAAAAACTCCATTGGTTTCTTTCCCTTTGCTCCTATTCAATTAATGATGCCATGGAGGAAGCCTTGGAATTATCAAAGGCGTGACATGAGAGCCATCCGGCTGATAAAACTGAACAGCAGTAAACACTGTTTGTGCTGCGCTTAGCAAAAATAGAAAGAAAGCAGCAACGAGCGACACAATAGCCCACGGGTTCGTGAAATACATGTGAAACAGATTTGCTCGCCACTTATTCCACGGCTTCCTGCAATACATACACACACTCTCTTGCACTTTTTCCAACACCCCTTCACAATCCACGCTGATGTCACGTGACATCGAGTTGAACATTTTTGCCACTACCTTATTGTTTCCAAGCGTGTTTACTATGATCTCTTTTCAATGCAAGATCGCCACGTCAGCATCGCGGTCGATGATGCTGTTGGGAATCCTAGGCGCCTAAGGCAGCGGAAGCAAAAATTATAAAATAAAAAATAACGCCTAGGTCCTATGATTCCCGAACGGATCCGCTAGTAGAATTTAAAACTTTTGGTTAGTGTTATACCTCAGAGTTTCAAATCGATGGTTGTACGGGGCGAGTTCCACGGAGTCCACTCCCAGAGTTCTCCCTCTGCCAGTAATCCACACGAACAGTTTCTTTGATCACCGAGGTGCTAGCCTCCAAATTCTTTTCTCAAAAGAATTTCCGGGACCAATCTACAGACCTCTGAATTTTCAAGAACTCCTTCTTGATAATTCAGTAATGGAGGTGGCGCTAGAAGAATCCCCCCACAAGAACTCCTTCTTGCCTATACTTCTCTCAAAACCCTAATTCTAGAGCAAAGTCGAATTCTCTCTCTAACTCTTAGAGAAAGTCGACTTTCCCTAATGTGTGTGCAAAAGAATTTTTCTCTCTCTAACTCTTAGGAGGAAAAATAAAACTAGGGTTTCACACTTGTGTCTCATGGGCAAGTCGACTTGCCCCCTTTAAATAGGGAAGATTTTTGGTGATTTAATAATTCCTAAAATAAAGATATTCTGATAATATAATTATTTTAGGTCTGAATTTATAATTATAATATTACCTTAATATTATAATTTAAATTCAAAATGCAATCTTGGAGAATCAAATTGAGAGATCAAATCTCCCAATGGGACCCACCTTCATGCGCCTAACCCCCTTTAATTATCCTTGGAATTTAATTAATCAAAAACCTCTAATTTTTGATTCACCAAAGATATTAAAAGATACTCACCAAATCTTTTGAATTTCAAATCTCCATTTGAATTTCAAATATTATTTGAATTAAATAAAACATTTTTATTTAACCCAAATAATTCCCAAGAGGCGCCACCCTCTCCTATTTATTAGGAATTTTATAATTCAATAATTTCCTAACTCTTAGGAACATTATCCAGAATTATTTTCCTAATATTTAAATTGCCTATAATTAATCTCATTAATTATATTCAATTATTAATATTTAAATTTGTCCCACAAATCTAAATATGTCATCTGTAGATTAATTAAGACCAGACCTAATGTCCCAGACATTTCCTCTGTGTCTTAAATCGTGTCACTCGCGTGACCCACGAATTAACCCTAATTCGTGTCCCTCTCGAATGGTGATCAGATCCTGCCCGTGTGTGACCCAGCAGGCCCCACGCAATAATGGCAGTAGGGCATCCCCATGACCTACAAGTTGTGAGCGGACTCTAGCAAGCCATCACAACTACCCAAAATCCGTGAGTGATCGTTCGGTAACCGGAAGAACGACTTAACCTCAGTACCTCCGTGTACGTGATCCGTTTGTCCTACGATATCTTGGTCATGGACTAGGCACAGGTATGTCATCCATAATCCAAACCTCAACTTTCTCGATTCCTTGAGTAAGTCCCAATTCCCGCGTGGCCACGCATTTTCCTGGACAGACTCATCGAGGGCGCCAGTTAGATATCTCTCAAATTAATGAGGGACAAAATCCCATTTTGGCCAATCCACATCCCACTGCAGAGCAATCAACCAGTCCCGTACTCAGCCCGTATAACTACCCTGTTACGGGCAGCGTTAGACTAAGCCAAAGACTGACAACTGCAACGCTGGAATAGTCATTGACCTCAGGTCAAAGGCATCGCTACAGGCGTACTAGGAGAGACTAGCTGATGACTAAACCCATGCAGGACTCTCCGGGTCAGTCCAGCAATTCGTAACCACCTTACGTAATTGCACCATGACTCTCGTCCCAGCATCTAGTGCGTGCATCTCATGCACCGAGGTCATGCTGGTCTTAGTTCATTTTTGCTCCCACAAAAATAATCGACCAGGGACAATTTTAGATTAATTATCTCATAATTAATCATGGACGTTATCATAGTAAACATGCGAATGATATGACAACACATTAATTTATCTTCCATAAATTAATAATATGTTCACAACATATTTATCAAATAAAATGATTGGCCCTAGGGCACAATCTCCAACAGATGCTATCCATGAAGAACACATACGATGTGATGTCGTTTCCTGCGCCTATGTGGAGTCGCTCGAAGGCTACGAGGTTGAGGAGCATGGATTCAGTGTAGTCATCTACGACGATTGTTGGGAGTCTGAGGATGCCGTTACAGAATGAGACGTCTTTGAGGCTTTGGGTTTTGCTGCGTCGGAATCGAATTCCAGATTCACAAAGCTCGGATGTTGAGCGCATGATGTGGACGATGTCGTATTGGGTCTTGTGTTTGTAGGCTTTTATTATGGGCCTTGGCATGATTGGTGGTGTTGTTGGGTGAGTGGGTGAGTGTTGGAGGAGGCTTTTTCTAAAAAGGTCGAGTACGTGAAGGCATTTGCCCAAGTTTTTAGAAGTTGGTATGTTAGGGGAAAAGAATTTCAGGATTAGCTTATTCAATAACTCTTCTTCATCCTGTCAATGATTTAATTTGGCTTTGTTAGAGTGCATCATAAATATATGGGTATTTTAAAAATGGTGTTGTAGATGTACCGTGTATGCACTCAGTACTCGTATTTTATGAATACTCTCGAGTACTTCTAAAATATTATAAAATATAAATTTTATATGTTTTTTTATAAAATATGATTGTCTCTGTCTAATTTTATTTTTGTTGTAATATAACTATTTTTTTAGATTGGTAAACAAAACGTTTATACTTTTACGAAAAAAATCATATAGATTTATAATTTTATACTCGTACTCGTACAAGCACCAATACCGGTTTAAGTGCAACATAGATAATAATTTCTCTTTTGTTCGTTAGAGTGAAATGCAAAGAATCTTGTTAATTACAAGCTAAATTCTATTTCACTTCTAAATAGACGGGAAACTTTCAGTTTAGCCTTTTCTTTTTATAGAATAAATGTTAGAATATTGACTTGGGATCTTTTCCCATTTTTTTTTCTTTTTTTAGTTTGCATATAATTATTGAGTATGAGGACAAGTGGACAACGTAACTAATATTACTAGGGGGCTTAGCACGTGCAATTTTGGTCTCATAACTTTGGCAAAAGTCTCAATTTGGTCTCATAACTTTTTTTGTTGCAATTTTGGTCCCATACCTTTTAAAAAACTTCTCATAGCCATTGATCGGTAATAATCTTCCTCGATTCTTCACCTATATCCTGGAAGACCAAGAAACAACATATTGTCTTGCGTTCCTCTGTCGAAGCTTAATACCGGTCAATGGCTATGACAACTTGTGAACTAAAATGGTTGAAGGAGGTATTGATTTCGCTTGGTGTTTCTCAATCCAGGCCCATCGACCTTCATTGTGATAGCCAGGCTACACAACACTTCACACCTCACAGAATCTAGTGTTCCATGAGCGAACCAAGCATTGCGAAGTTGATTGCCATTTTGTTCGTGATGAAATTTTTGCCAACAATATTGCGTCGTTGTTCATTTCTACTCATGAACAACTTGGCGACATATTTATTAAGGTCCTTGGAAAACGAGAATTTAATTCTTTTCTTTCTAATAAGTCTGATTTTAGGCAGACTTTTAAGGGTTATTTTGTTAACATTTTCATATTATATTTAAGATTTTACCCCCAAAAATCCCCACTTTCTAGATTCCTCCCAAATTCTGAGTCAAAATGAGAATGTGATATTTTTGTGGTTAATTCTTGATATTGTAAATATCATATTTTTAAATTTAGGATATGGTGATGGAGATTGTGCCCTAGGGCCAATCATTTTATTTATGTGTTATTGTTTGAACATATATTTTTGATTAATTTATAGAGATAAATTATGTTGTTATCATATTATTAGTATGTTTACTATGATAACAATCCTTGATTAATTGTATGATAATTAAATCTAAAACTGTCCCTGGTCGATCATTCACGTGGGAACGTAAATGAACTAAGACCAGCATGACCTCGGTGTATAGAGATACATGCACTAGATGCTTCTCGAGAGCCATGGTGCAATTTTGTAAGGGTTACAAATTGCTGGACCGACCCGGAGAGTCCTGCATGGGTTTAGTCATAAGCGAGCCTCTCCTGTACACCTGTCACGATAGCCTTAGACCTGAGGTCTTGACTATTCCGGCATTGTAGTTGTCAAACTTTGGCCTAGTCCAACGTTACCCGTAGCAGGGTAGCCATACAGGCTAGGTACGGGTTTGGTTGATTACCGTGCAAAGGAATGTGGTTGACCAAGATGGGATTTTGTCCCTCATTTAAGATGAGAGATATTTAACTGGCGCCCTCGATGAGTCTGTCCAAGAAATGCGTGGCCACGCTGGGAATTGGGACTAACTCAGGAAATCGAGAAAGTTGTGGTTTGGATTTTGGATGACATTCCCGTGCCTGATCCATGACCAAAATATCGTGAGACAATAGGAATTATGACAAGGTGGTATTTAGGTTAAATCGTTAAAGTCGTTAAAGCGATAACTCCCGTGTTTTGGGTAGTTGTGATGGCTTGCTAGAGTCCGCTCACAACTTGTGAATCATAAAGATGATTTGCTGCCAACTTCACGTGAGGCCTGCTGGGTCACACATGAGCAGGATCAAGATGCTAATTTTTGGGACACGAATTAGGGTTAATTCGTGAGTCACTTAGGTGACACAATTTAGGACATAGTTAAATGTCTTAGGACATTAAATCTTGTCTTAAATAAATATCTATGATTGAGGTTTTAAATTTGTTGGACAAATTTAAATTTAAATTAATTGTTAAATAGTTTTACAATTAAAATATTAGTGAATAAATAAATTAAATAAGTTTCCTAAAAATTAGGGAATTATTGATTTATTAAATTCACTAAAATTGGGAAACATAAGGATGAGGGTGGCGCCTCATTATCTTTATTTTTATTAATAGAAATTGTTTTTATTAATTAAATAAAGATAAGATAAATATCTTTAGGGAAAGATATAGGATTTGAATTAAAAGATATTAAGGTAATTCTTTTATTCAAAATTGTTAGGAATTAGTTATAACTACCTAAGGAGTTTGGGTTGTTATAAAATTCCTCCCAATAATCATGGGAATTTTCGCCTAGCCCTATCTTAGGATGAAAGATTTGATCTTGCATTTTAGAGTTTGGTCTAGGGTGAAAGTCGACTTTATCATTTAAATATTAAAGTAATATTTAAATTATAAAATCAAATTCTCATGACTCATTCCAACCAATAGGATTTGAGCAAATTAAGATTTGATCTCAAGATTTGATCTTGGATAGTCAAATTCGAATTGGGCCTTTATTTTTGAATTATAATATTAAGTTTAATATTATAAATCAAAAGATATTTTGAGATATCTTAAAGATATCCAATATCTTAGAGATATCCTAATTGGATTAGGATTCCCTAAAACTAGGAATGAGAACACTATAAATAGGGCACTAGGCGCCTAACTCAAAGACAATTCACAACACACATCAATTCTTGGTTAGACCAAGAATTTCGCCTAGAGCTTCTATTGAGAGTGAAAATTCGCCTAGCCCCAATCAATCTTGATAATCAAGAACACTTCTTGATTATTCAAGAATCATAGATAGAGTTCCTATATTCACTTGGGAAGAAGTGAAGGAGGCTAGCACCTAGGCATCTGCCAAACTGCTCGTGTGGATCACCGGTAGAGGAAGGACACTCAGTGGACTTCTCAAATTCGCGAACACGATAAGTCACCGATTGAAACTAGGTAAACATCTTTTCTTACTTAGTATAAACATAGTTAGTGGATCCTGGAAGGAATCACAGAGTTAGCCTTTTAGTTTTAATCAAGTTTTAGTTTTAAATTTTAATTTTTCCGCTGCGCTCCCTCTGTGATTTCCCAACATATGGTGCTTATTCAATATTCATTCTAGTTTGCAGATCAAATTTCAGAAGATTGCTAGATCCCACGGAATCAATTCAGAGATTGTGAAATCAAGGAATTCTTCCTTTGGTGCATGACTCTTGCCAAGACTTAAGTGCATATTTTCAGTTTTAAATTTGAAAATTAGATTTTGTAATCTTTTTAATTTGGGGGATCTTGTAGCTCGTAATTAGGAAGATTTATAAGGGAATTAGGTTTAGGAAACAATATAAATAACCCCACTTAAGCTTGTGGAGGCATCTTTACTTCCTCACTCTCCAACTTCTTTTCATATTTGTGTTTTCATGGCCCTGCGTGCCTAAACTTCTCTTCTTGGCTTAGGGTGAATTTGGATTGGATGTTTCAACTTTCAACACTTGTGAGATCTTGTTCTTATTTGTTTCATCAATTTATAATATTTTTCTTTCTCATATTCTTTTTTTTCTAATTGTTTTAAAGTTGAACATTCAACTAAGGACCCGATTGTCTAATTAATTTGTTAACATAATGCTAGGTGTTCTTGTTGATTCGTAATTAATAAGTTCATCACTAAGTAGTAACAAAGATGTGGTCGTACCATGTTAGGTAGAAGAAAATCTAAACAAGTAATATCGTAAATTAATTGTTTAGGGTTAATATCTTTAGGGTCTTAATTCTATTAATTATATTGATTTGTCGATCGTGTCAGATTCGTCTAGTTAGTAAGTGATTAAATTGGGTATGTTATACTTTAATCAACTTTCAAGAAAGACTGATTTCACCGTGTAACTTTGTTAATCTATTTTACTTTGATGAATTAATATTTTGGTATTGATGATTGAGTGTGAAACTCCATGAAGAACGATCCCGGTCAAGGCTTCAAACATTCGGTAACCTTCTCTAATTAATCACCAACTGTTTTTATTTTAGTCGTTACAAAATTTGCTGTTTTATCCCAAGTCACGTCCAATACTCTTGGGCAAGACTTATGCACAATATTCTGGTTTACTTTGATTTCTGGTTGATAAATTGCATAACTCTTAGGCAACACTTGTCTTTGTGGATCGACTCTGTTCGCATCTCTTGCTACTAATAAATTGTTAATTAAGTGCAAAATTATGTATAATTATTATTGAAGGACCTGGTACCCATCACTTTCCAAGATGGGCATTCAAAATCTTCATGCTCCATCTTAAGGGGGTATTATGGAATATAATATTTTGAATAGTTAATGTTTGTTAGGAAATGATTTTATCCATGATCTTTTAGCTATCTTTTTAATTTACATTGATTCTTTTAGATCTTTAAAGATTTTGTTTCTTTTGTATATATATTCAATTATTGAATAAAGCAAAGACAACACTTTTGACTTATTAAAACTTTGAGCTTCATATATGATTTAGCATAATCCGACCCATCACTGATTATCACAGATAAAACAATCACCAAATTCATTCTTATTTATTATAATTAACTAATTACTTAATCAATAAATATAAATATTAATCTTATATAAATGATAATCCACACAAAAATTCAAACAAGGTGAACATAAACTAAATGACCTCAAGTATACTTTTATATAAATAAAAACTCCATTGGTTTCTTTCCCTTTGCTCCTATTCAATTAATGATGCCATGGAGGAAGCCTTGGAATTATCAAAGGCGTGACATGAGAGCCATCCGGCTGATAAAACTGAACAACAGTAAACACTGTTTGTGCTGCGCTTAGCAAAAATAGAAAGAAAGCAGCAACGAGCGACACAATAGCCCACGGGTTCGTGAAATACATGTGAAACAGATTTGCTCGCCACTTATTCCACGGCTTCCTGCAATACATACACACACTCTGTTGCACTTTTTCCAACACCCCTTCACAATCCACGCTGATGTCACGTGACATCGAGTTGAACATTTTCGCCACTACCTTATCGTTTCCAAGCGTGTTTACTATGATCTCTTTTCGATGCAAGATCGCCACGTCAGCATCGCGGTCGATGATGCTATCCATGAAGAACACATACGATGTGATGTCGTTTCCTGCGCCTATGTGGAGTCGCTCGAAGGCTACGAGGTTGAGGAGCATGGATTCAGTGTAGTCATCTACGACGATTGTTGGGAGTCTGAGGATGCCGTTACAGAATGGGACGTCTTTGAGGCTTTGGGTTTTGCTGCGTCGGAATCGAATTCCAGATTCACGAAGCTCGGATGCTGAGCGCATGATGTGGACGACGTCGTATTGGGTCTTGTGTTTGTAGGCTTTTATTATGGGCCTTGGCATGATTGGTGGTGTTGTTGGGTGAGTGGGTGAGTGTTGGAGGAGGCTTTTTCTAAAAAGGTCGAGTACGTGAAGGCATTTGCCCAAGTTTTTAGAAGTTGGTATGTTAGGGGAAAAGAATTTCAGGATTAGCTTATTCAATAACTCTTCTTCATCCTGTCAATGATTTAATTTGGCTTTGTTAGAGTGCATCATAAATATGGGTATTTTAAAAATGGTGTTGTAGATGTACCGTGTATGCACTTGCACTCAGTACTAGCTCGTATTTTATGAATACTCTCGAGTACTTCTAAAATATTATAAAATATAAATTTTATGTTTTTTTATAAAATATGATTGTCTCTGTCTAATTTTATTTTTGTTGTAATATAATTCTTTTAACATTTTACATTTAGATAAAATAGTAGGAAAAAAATTATTTCCTTTGTAACTTCCCACTACTTTTTAAAGTAATATTAAATATTAAATGATAAGATTTTCTTTATAGAATTTTGGAGGTGGACTACTATAGGACCCAAAAATCATATAATGAAGAATATAGATTTTGAATTAGTTCTTACCATTGAGAGGAATTCAGATATAAGGGTACTATTGAATTGAATTGAAATTTTGAGAGTTAGCGAAGGAGAATTGTCTTAAAACTTTCTATGAAAAATTAAGGTTGAATTTTCAAATTGGTTTTTGAACTTTTAATTTTTAGATTGTTCAAATTAGTGATATATATTTCTATAGTAGTTCACTTTGAGGTAAAACTCTTAAATATAATCATATCTATATCGTTTCAAATTTGAATCTAATAAGTTTAAAATTACTAATTACTTTTGGCGAGTAATTCTTTATGCAATTAGAAACGTCAACAAATAAGGTTTAATCAAGTCTGAAAAGCAAGCCAATTTTGTTTCAAAGTCAAACAAGCAAAGTTGGTCATATATCTCTTTTTTGAGTTTGAATGCAATGAATTCAAAGCTACGATATGAACTTTTTTTTTTCTGCTTAGTTGGAATCATTAACAAATGAGGTCAAATCAGCTTCAAAAGTGAACTTGGGACTAAAAGGTGAAAAATTATGAAAAATTGATCTCAAACTCACTTTCAGATTTAATTTGACCTTATTTGTTAATGATATCAATTAGACAGAAAAAGACTTATTTAGAATAACTCGTAACTTTGAACTACTCGTCGCATTCAGACTTGAAACGAGTAAGATGTAACGAACTTCACTTATTTGAGCGTTAAACTAGTGGTCTACTTTCATTCTTTCAAGACTCGATTTGATCTTGTTTGTTGACGGTCCCAACTAGATAGAGAAATATTCGTCATAACTAACCCGTAGCTACCCATCACATTTGAACTTAAAATAAGAGAGATATGACTCATATTCAATAGTTTGGGACCAAAGTAAACTACTATAGAAATATATATGATCAATTTGTACATTTGACCATAATTAAAATATTTTTTCAATTATTTAATTTGTTATTCACTTATAAGAAGCGTGACTTAATGAGCAACTTATACGGATTCTTTTATTTAATAGATGGCTAAAATTCACTTTTAGTCCCATAACTTTCACTCAGGTCTCAATTTGGTCCCATAACTTTTTTTATTGCAATTTTGGTCCCATAACTTTGCAAAAAGGTGCAGATTTGGTCCCGTATGACTTTTGGTCTCATATCTTTTGGTCAGGTTGCAGAATTGGTCCCATATCTTTGCAAAAAGTTTCAATGTTAGTCCCAGCTGACCCAAAGCTACGAGACCAATTCTGTACCTAACCCAAAGATATAGGACTAATTCTGCAAGTTGTTCATAAGATATGGGACCAATTCTGCAACCTTACCCAAAGATATGGGACCAAAAGTGTGACACGGGAACAAATCGGCAACCTGAACAAAAGATATGGGACCAAAAGTGCACTTTAGTCTTAATAGATTAGTCTTTTAGAATCCAACTTTTTCTTTAAATTTGTGCTGTAGTAATAATATATACCTAAAACACGCAAGGTGGTGATTTTATGGAGTGCAAATATAATCAAAAGTATAAATTTGGTTTCATATTTTTTTTGAGTTCTCAATTTGGTCATGTATCTTTTTTTTGTTACACTTCCAGTTCTATATCTTTGCAAAATGTCCTAATTTGGTCCAATATTATTTTTGGTCCCATATCTTTTTAAAAGAATCAACCTTTAGTTGGATTTTTGTAAAGATATGAGACCACTTTGCACCTGACCCAAAGGTATAGGACCTATTCAGTAATATAATTCACCTAAAGATATGACATTAAATTTGCAACAGTAAAAGATATGAGATTAAATTGGAAACTGACCCAAAGATATAAGACAAAAAATGTAACAAAAAAGATATAGAACTAACTTGGAAACTCAACAAAAAGATATGAGACCAAATTTGCACTTTAACATGCAATCAATTACCTGATCAGTACTGTTACTTCCCTCAAATTCAGTCAATTTGTGGAGAACCATCATAGGCAACTGATTCTCAAGCATTAGCATGTCACGCTTAATATAAGGTATGACATATAGTCTACCATGGTCGCTGAACACTGGATCATTATCAGCATAATCACAACGAACACTACAATAATCATCAGAAATTCGAAGTATTTCCAACATGAAACAGCCATCAAGAATCATCATTCTCAAGAACCCACAATTTCCTTCTTCTTCCTTATTCCAACAAAGTGGCTTGTAAGAATCTCTCAAATCTTGCTCCACTTCACTCATCATTTGCAACAATGTCTCCAATGGCTTCCCACTACACCTCTTGAGAAAATGAACCAGAGCTCTGTGCTTGTGTTCTTCCATGCCCATCAAATTCTCATTCCCATAATGGTATGGACCAAACGACACCGTTTTAGGCTTATAAGCCTCCTTATTCACGTTTGTGATGCTTGATGGTATCTTGTAAATGTAATGCTTCTTCCACTTTTCCTCCTCCATTATTTTTGAAGATGCATCCATACTCTTCACCTCCTTGTCGATTTGGACCACCCAGTCCTCTAATTCCATTATGTATTGAAAACTACAAAGCTGGATTAGGATAAATCTAACCTTGAGTTCACAGTAGAAGGCAGCTTCCGGCCAGTGGGGGTCGTCGGAACCTGCAAACGAGAATGCACAGGGGGTTCCCTGCGATTCTTCTCCGATGCTTAAGTTAGTGAGAGAAAGCTGGAGAGTTTGAATATTTTTAGAGAGAGAGAGTCGTTACCTTAGAAAAGGTCCCCCCTTTTCCTTTTATCCTCCTTCCCTTTTGTCTCATGTTCGTACGAGGTCTCTCTCTGAGACGTCAGGGGTGTACTCGGGATGTGTGAGGAAAAGTGGGTTGGTGTAGGTTTCTGCTTTTGAGGTGACAGCTATCACTGCCAGGGTACGGTGGGATTTCCAACCTTCTCTCCTGGTTGTCAGTGATAGCCAGAAGTGCTTTTCATGGTTTGGTCTGCGCGCAGGGGGCGTTTTAGTCCTTTTGCGTGTCCTTCTTGTCCTGTCACGTGCTTTCACGGATCCTGGCATTTAATGCCAATATCTTGGCATTAAATGCTTGAGTGTGGGAGGGGGAACCTGCCTGGGTTGTCCCTCCGTCGGGTATCCTTTGTGTTCTTGGATAACAACTCCGAGGGGTCATTCCGAGGAGTGTATATCATGTATAATTACTGTTTGGCAAATTATTTGTACACTCTTGAGATGATGAATATATATATATTAGTATATATGTTTATAGTAAGTAAATATATATATATATATATATGGATTTATATTCTTCTCTTCGATAAAATGGTTTCCTTATTTTGATATATAGTTCTTTTTTTTAGATACTTAATTCCTTGCTTGTAAAGTATGTGTATGATTGTCTGATACCACCAAATTTAACATGAAGGAAAGAATAATAGTTCATGGTCACTAGTCACTGTACGTACTGCATAAAGCTTTAATTTTTAATTTATTGTTTTCACTAAATTGTTAAACTTATAACTAATTAAACTAGAAAGTAGTCTGTTGTTTATTAATTAAAGGGTCAAAGGGTCATTTTGGTCCTAAGTGTATGCCCTAATGTTCGTTTTGGTCCTTTATGTTTGAAAATGTTTCATTTTAGTCTCAAACTACTAAATTTGGTCATATAATTATCTCATATATCATTTCAAGTTTAAAGGACTTCTTAGAAGTAACTCATAGCTCTGAATTTGTCGCATTCAAATTTGAAACGAGAGAGAAGATGAACTAGGTTCTGGCCGGGGTCATTGCCTGGTTTAGATGAGGCAACTCTGGGTTGAAGGTTACCTGCAAGATAATGAACACACAGGGTGGTCCTGCGATTCACCTCTGATGCTTAAGTTAGAAATGGGTATTTGCTCAACAATGTCAATTGACTGAGTAGAGAGCGTACCTTTGCCAGTGTGGAGGGCTAGCCTTCTTATACTGGCTGAGGGCAATCTGATGTGATCTTGCCATAAATCCCTGGCTCCCACGTAATTCCCTTTCTTGTGAAAGACGCCTTGATGGCTAAGGCAGAATCGATGGGAAGGATCTCTGAGCGATTTGCCATGATTGACAGCAGATCTTGGTTGATCCTTGATTGATTCCTGATTGATTAAGAGAATGTTTCCTTATTCCTTGATTCGTGGGCGCCCATGTCCTTCGTGGTTATGGGCGTCCTTGCTTTAGCGAGATGTAGGGCGTTCTCGCCCTTGCAACCCATCTGGGGGCCTGTGGAATCTTGGGCCAAGGGCATATTCTGCCGTTTGGGCTTCATAATTATTGGGCCTATTATCAAGAGATAAAATTAATTTTGAGTAAATACCAAATTGGTCCCTGAATTATTGGCTCGTTGACAGATTGGTCCCCGAATTTATGAAATTGACAAATAGGTCCCCGAATTTTTCTAACGAGTCAAATAGGTCCCCGAATTTTTCTAACGTTAGTCAAATAGGTCCCCAAATAACATGCACAGAAGGACCTATTTGACAAATGTTAGAAAAATTCGGGGGCCTATTTGACTCGTTAGAAAAATTTAGGGACCTATTTGTCAATTTCCTAAATTCGGGGACCAATCTGTTAGCGAGCCAATAATCCAGGGACCAATTTAGTAGTTTACTCATTTTGTTTGTTTAACTGTGAAATGAGCGATCTACTTTTAGGACTGATCTGATCTTGTTTGTTGACGACCCTAACTGGATAGAGAAAGTACTATTGGAGAACAATACATACATAGTTCTGAACTCGTCATATTGGAACTCGAAACGAGAGAAATATGACCATATTCAAAAGTTTGGGACCAAAATGAAATAGTTTGCCAACATTTAGGACCAATTTGAATATTTTGAAACATAAAGGACCAAAATGAACATTAGTGCATACATTAAGGATCAAACTTACCCTTTAACCCTAATTAAAGAGTAAACTAACAATTTGATCCTTGAAAGATTATTGAGCTGACAACTCGGTCTTAAAAAATTGAAACACATAGATTAAAATGACATTCTATTTGGTACATGAAAAAAACTTATAACTATACGTATATCATTTTGATATTTTAAAGATTAAAATGTGCATTTCAATATTTCAGAGATCGAATTGTCAACTTAATAATCTTTCAAGAATCAAATTATTAGATAAATCATACATTCATACTTATTTATTGTAAATAAAATTTAGGTTAAAGGGTCATTTTGGTCCTAAATGTATGCCTTAATGTTCATTTTGGTCCATTATGTTTTAAAATGTTCAAATTGGTCCTAAATGTTTGTAAAATGTTTCATTTTGGTCCTAAACTATTGAATATGGTAGTTTCAAGTTCAAACATGACGATTTTAAAGCTACATATTATTCTCGAAGAGTACTTTCTCTATCTAGTTAGGCCCGTCAGCAAATGAAGTCAAATCGATCTTGAAAGTAGACTGCTTGTTTCATGGTCAAACAAACAAAGCTGATCATATCTCTCTCGTAATCGTTTCAAATTTGAATGCGACGAATTCAGAGCTATGAGTTCCTCTTAACAAGTCCTTTGAATTTGAAATGAAAGACGCGAGAAATATGACCAAATTCAATAGTTTGGGATCAAAATGAAACATTTTAATAATATTTAGGACCAAAATGAATCATTTTACAAACATTTGGGACCAATTTGAATATTTTGAAATATAATAGACCAAAATGAACATTAAGACATATATTTAGGACCAAAACGACCCTTTTACCTAAAATTTATGGATGTCTTTAGAATTCCTTGAATGACAATCTCATAATCCCTAATCGATGAACAATAATGTTATTGAAAAGAATTGATGTATAAATTTTGAAATCTATTCTTCAAAATCAAGCTAACATATAAATTTTGTTCAAAAATTCTACTTTTTAAATTTTGAGTTGTTAGGGACTGTTTTGAGGAATTCAACTAAGATGGGCCATTCCACAAATACCAATTCTTGAGTCACACTAGAACGTAATAGCAGATAGATCACCAAACTTGTAGAAATTCCAAAACGGCCCCAAGTGCATCCAGATCTGCCTATCCGACTCCCCTAACCTCACTTTCCATCACTTCTCTTCGACAGCTGCCGCTTGACCTGATCGCCGGCGACACCTCCACCACCGCCGTACGTCGGCATTGAGCCTCTCCTTCATCTCCACCATAGGTAGCGTTTTCCTCCCTTCTCTCCCCGTTTCGCCTCTTCTATTTCTATTTCGTTTTCTTGCTAGAAATTTCTCGATTTTCTGCTATTCTTCCAGATTCTTGCTGCTCTAATCACCCTTAAATGTTGGTTTAATGTTTGCTTCCATCTTCGTCAATTTCTTGGACCCGATAAACCTCTTTGCACACTTTAACTTCTACTTTTGGTCCAATGTGTAGAGCTGCGTTTTTTTTTTTTTCTGGTTGTTCTTGAAATTATTGTTGCATAATGATAAAATAACATGTATTTAACATTCTTAATCCATGGGTTGATGGTTTGATACATTACCCTTCATTTTCTTGAACCGATAAACACAGGGCAAGCTTGAAATTGGGGTTTTTGGTCAAAACTCTTTATTTTCTTGAAATCAATGGTTTAGATGAGTTCTATGGATGATTGATTATATTGAGTTTTAGTGCATTTGTTTGAATTTAAAAAAGTGCATTTTGAAACTTAGTTATGATGCATAAAGCTTCAAATTTGCATTTTGGTCCTTATGGACAATTTTGATGTACTAAATAGGATACTTTGGAATTATGGAAAGTTTTGGACAATGATATCGAATTTAAAGTGTTATAGTTTATGTATGCAAGTTTTATTGAAAGCAAGGAAGTGGCAAGTCTATGAGAATTGGGCCATGAATTTGGTTTGAAACTTGATTAGACTTGTCACTTGATTAGCGTGATTGTATGGTTTCAAACATTGTTAAAGCTCCCAAATTGATACCCAAGCCTCTTGTTGGTCTCTTGGTAGGTGCTAGGATCCTAGGTGAGTGTGGCTAAGGGTTAGGATGAGTGTTAGGAAGTGAGTGTCTTGTGAGAGTCTATCTTTAGCTTTGTGAAGAGATGGGCCTTTGGGTCATTTGAAAGTCGATTCTTGAATTCTGTAATTGAGTCTTTGTTTGTGAATGTGTTTATAGATTCGCCTACGCTGATTGTTGGTTAGAAAGCTAAAGGTGCAGTTATCTATCCTTTGGAATCAGGTGAGTGGCTTTCTTATCCTAGCCTCGCTTCAGGGTTTGTCTGCTAAGTGGTGATGCCCTACACCATGAATGGGATGGGTCAGCCGCTCACTGAGTTTCGACTCACTCCTTGTTTAATATTTTTCAGTTACAGGTGTCAGTCAAGTGTCAACTTCCGATTCGAGAGGGAGCTATTCAAAAGCCCACGTCATCGTTCGTGTGGGTATTTTATTCTTTGAATAAGAATTGTTTTAAATTCTAGACTGTGAGCTCGACTAGTACTTAGGAAGGGAATTCAGGGATTTGTTTGATATTTTGTATGATCCGCTGATGTGATAGGTTAATGTGGCATTGTGCTTTTGATTGATATTTTGAGGTAGTGTTTGCATTGATAGATGATATTCTAAATTGATAGACTGATGGAAGTGTGCAAGTGAATGGTGAATCATGCATGTTTAAGTAATGTTACGTATAATTGTGTATACTGTGAATCATTATGTTGTTTTTATGTTTTCTTTTATATGGGTTGATTGTGGGTAGTCTTATGACATGGGATAGACCCTTGTTTGTGCCGGTCACGTGCTCCCATTTAGGGGGGTCGTGACATTCTCAGAATTCTGTCACTATCATAGATTCGCTTGCGTACGCAGTCATCCAGTTCCAATCCTTACAAATTGAAAATAAGTTTACTATATTGGTGTTTTTTAGTGTTATTCTCTGCCGTAATTGGGGTCAATTTGAATGTAGGGATTAGGCTTAAGGTTCAAACTTGTGATCACAACCGTAATGAATGCTTCGTTGTTTATTTATTTGAACTTGTGGTGACTTTGTTCTATTTTATTGTCTGGCAGTTGACTACGCTTTTCGGCACTGTAAAATGCACCGTATTCCAGTGACAGTTGAGGAACAATTGTTACAGAGAGCAATTAAGGACGAATGTTCTTGGGAAAATCTTCCAAAACGACTTCAAATAACTCTGTCTTCCAAAGAAGAATGGCACAGAAGGTTATCACAGCATTCATATTGTCCTTCTTAGTCCGTTGCTTTCATTTCTTGGTCTCTTGATCTTAGTGACCTAACTTAATCATCAGTCTTCATAGGTAATTAGTCATTTAACTCGACAAGCAGAAATTGCCTCGCAATTTGATCTTTCATTGCAGGAAAAAGAACTTGGTTACCTTTTACTCTTTAATTTTTTTTTTCTTCAAGTTTTGAAAGCGAACAACAGTATTAGATTCGATAGCTTTCGGGCCCTGAGCTTGATGGGATTGGTTTTCTTTTCTTCCAGAACTCTTTAATATTTTCACTAATATGTGTCTTATATTATTTTTTTAGTAAAAAGAATAACTTTGAAGACATAGTTTGACGCTTCTATTTTTCTATTATTTACTGCCAAGGACACCAGGGTTAAGCTATCCTATGCTAACTTTGCAACCATGAAAACATTTAGAAATATGAACATCCATCCCTCTCTAACCATATACATCATAGACTACAAAGTATGCATTATGCCAAAAGATTTTGGTCACTTTATTTCTCTAGGGAAACTTTGGTACATTATGTTTGGCCTTAAAAAAAGAGTGCATTATGCCAAAAGACTTGGTCACCTTATTTCTCTTGGGAAACATATTGCAGTGTTTATTTTCTGAAGTTTTGGTATCATGTTCTCTCTTGTGGATGTTGGAAACAGAGGATCCAATAACTTGATCGATCAGAAAAAAGTAATAGATGTGGGAATTGCATGGTTCAGCTTTTGGCCTGTAGTCATGAACAAAAAATGGCGAATAAACTTTTACTAATGGAAACAAATGAGAATACAAGTAGTTTGTGTGTACAAAAAAGCCTAACCCCTAAATGCCTCCAAATATATAGCTTAATATCTTTCCGTCGGTGTATCACTCTAGTCATATGTTAACTTGAGAAAGTACTATTGTTCCTCTCACTTTTCTCTCCTTGCCTTGCTTGCAATGAATACTTTGATGTCCACAGGCTTGCCAAGCATTCTTTTAATAGCACGAAAAGTAGGTTGACTTATGTTGCAATTTGTTGAATGGTTGAGTATGTTTCTGTGTTCTTAGCTTATAAAGATGGCAGTTGAATGTTGACATTGTCATGCTACACATAGAAGTAGAATATATCATTAGTTATTGTGAACTTAGTTGATCCATTTTAAGTTGCTACTTCATACATTGATTGGAAGGGGAAGAAGTGAATTTGGACTAGAAACATATAGTTTGGGCATCTGAAGGCATTGAATAAATATGCATGCGTATGATAAAAGCTTTTAATTTTGAGAGGCTGTACTGCACTTGATAGGAAATTCAAACTTTTATCCTAAGAACCACTAACATTTGAAGGTGATCCTCATTTCGGAATGTAAATTCTTTTTTAACATATTGTCTTTCATACTCTGCTAACTTCAGAGTTCATGTGTCACATCCTTGTATCTGTGAGTTTTATACATAAATTTTTACATTGCCTTGTTTCTTTTGTTGGCCATGGAAATCTCGTGCAGGGTAATTGATTACTGCATAAGGAAGAGACTTCAATGGAATAATTGTTTTGCTCGCAAAGTTTGTAAAGAAAGTGAATACTATGAAGAAATGATGCGTTACTTGCGGAAGAATTTAGCTGTATGTGCTCTAGAAAATGTCTAGTTGACTCTTCTAATCCTCTTTCTAAAACTGCGCATCAAATCAATCATAACAAAGTGTTGTATTCGTATGTTCTTGTTTACATGATAAGAAAACTTTGATGATGGAATTTGTTTGTGAGGAAGGTCGTGCTTTTTCTCACAAAAAAAAAAACCATTTGTCGCATTACTTTTTATCATCACCATTTCAATAGCCATATTGAAGTTTCCATGCTTTGAATACAGATCTTAGCTTTTTAGTTTTACCATTAGTTTTTGATAAACAGTTAAATTATGTTTTCTTGTCTTGTATTAGAAAAATAATGTCTGTTTTCTATGTCTCTACATACTTAAATATGAATGAACTCTAGCACTTCCTGGTTTTTTGGTGCTGCTCTCTATTTCTTTTACTTTTATTGTAGGACATGCCCGTTTAATGTATTTTTCTTTTTGCCCACATGCAGCTATTTCCTTATCATCTTGCAGAACACATTTGCCGTGTAATGAGAGTCTCACCTTTCAGATATTACTGTGATATAATCTTCGAAGTAATGAAAAATGGTAACTTTTCTTCACTCGTTGCAATTCTTGAACGAATTTTATTCCCCAGTTGGTTTTTCTTCATTCCTTTATTTACGTGGATTAGATTGTTGGTTATTTTTCTTGTTACTTATCGACATCTTACTTGTTGGTCTTTAAGTATTCTTGGAAGCATCTTAATTGCCAAATGAATAGTACTTTTTGTATGAATTGCTGAAGGTGCATCTGTTACTTGTAATCCTGGAGGAGTTGCATATTTGTGTTGGTCTTAAATTACAAACTATTTTTATATTATAAATCTATCATGAGACATACTAAGTAGTGTGTCAATTATTAAAATGAATAAATTTGTTTAAAAGTTCTCTCTACATAGCTAGTCCCCTGAAATTAGGAAACTTGTTTTGGAAATGGCGAAACTGTTTTTCCTTTTTTCATAGACAAGTAGATTATGGTCCCTAGTTTTGATCAAGGGTCAATGCTTGTGCTATGGAATGAAATATGAGCAATTATTAATACAGTATAAAGGTTGGTTGTCAAATGCTTATTAGATGATACTGAGAGAGAAGCATGGAATTTATTCAAACTGATGTTGGTCCAAGAGCCAATATACCCATACTGCAAGTCTGAAATGGGTCATGGATTCCAGATTATTGGTTTTTCAGGCATGCTGGAGATAATAAATGTTTCTGCCTAAGAAAAAAAAAGTTATGGCTTGAAAAAGATTTAGAAGGCACAATAGTGGTTGCTGGTTGCTGCAAACTTTTGCACAGTAACTACTGTATAGACCGTGAGTGGCTAAAGTTGAAGTTAAGAGTGTTGTACATAAAGGAGGTAATTTAAAAAGCTGTTGTCTAGCATGAAGAACCGTAAATTAAAAGAAAAGATAGATAGGAACTAGGAAGAGTATATGGGGAAAGAACATTAACAAAGGTGCTATTAAGCACTGAGACCATTATCAGACTACAAATTTGAATTCACTTGAGTATGTTAGAATAAGGGTCTATTTGGTTTGGATCTTAAGCAGCTTTAGGGCTGATTATTACCAAAAAGCTGAATAATATTGTTTGTTTTAGATTATTCAATAAGCTGAATATAATCTACAGTAATCTCAACTCTCAAACCACTCAATTACTTTTATATCCCTATAACCATACCTATAATTACCTATACTTCAATATAATTCAAATATACACAAAAGGCATAATTGTCATTTTATATCACCCCTCATTTATTACTCCTACAACAATTTCTCTCCATCACATCACTTTTCACCAATTTTTTTTAATATTTTCTTAATTATTATAATTAACTTTTTACTTTTAATTATCTGTAATATTTAATAAAGTAATAATAATTTATTTTTTATTTAAATATTATATTTTTATTATTAAAAATAATTTCTATCCCTCTTATTTAAAAAATTAACTATATAAATTTTGAAAATAAATTCAACTGACATTTAAAAATTTGATTTTAAATAACGATTTATCACTATTTTGGAACAACTCGGTATGTTTTCAACTTTTATTTTTCTCTATTAGGGACTGATGCGTTAACTCGGTAAAAATTAGACGGTCCGAAAGTCAATTTTTTTTATCTAAAATTTGTTTTGATGAGATTAAATAATTATAATCGTAATATAGAGAGAGAAGCAGATAGACAATGACTGTTATTTTAATCCAGGGACCAAATCGTTCACGATTTTAATATCACATGAACCAACCAACTCGTATTTTTTTTTACCGGTCATTTCGTTCAGTCAATACATAATGAATGATCAAAAAGTAAGTACCATCATGGAAAATTATTTGGGCTATATTTGATAATTGTAATTATAGTATGTATATTTATCAACTGAAATAAACTATCCAAATAATATAAAAAAAGCTACAAATTGGAGCTTCTAAAAAATCCAGTTTATTGCAATTCCCAATGTAAAATCATTAATAATCTACTTTTCAATAATCTAATCCAAACAACTCTCAAATGACTCAACAACTATAAAATGTCAAAAAGTAAATTTCTCTTCCATTTTTACCCCTATACAATATATCAATTCTCATACCCTTCTATTTACCACTCACAATCCTTACATACCCATTTTTCACACCTAAAAATCTACTTTTACAAATCAAATCCAAACAATATTTGCGATATAATCTGATTTTCCATAATCTGCTCATAAGCTGCTCTTATTTCTATCCAAGCAGACCCTAAGACTTCTAGATATTGAAACTACACATTTAAAACCAAAGGATAGATACCTAAAAATGAGAATCTGCACAATAATGCCAGGCAGGATCTTTCCCAAATTTCTTGATCTACGTTCACATATAAAGGTCAGAAAAGCAAGCTGCTTGGTTTGCTGATTTCATCTTGAACTGCCTACAGATTGACCTCAATATTTTATAAATTAGAAGGATAAGCTTTTTAAACTTAAGCTTAAAAAATAATAGACGAAGTCTTTTGTTTTGTAATACATTAGTTTCTTGATGCAAGTACATTTCCAAAGTTAATATCCAAAGCATTCTTGCTAATAACATTCACTCTTTCGATTTTTGAGTTGACGGAATAGTTTCTTGATCTATTATTATCAAGAAAAAACAGTAAACACAGTTGTTGCAATAGATATTTTCGTGATTTCTGCTTCTTCCAATAGGTTTTTTTGTCAATTTTCTGTCATTATGTAGATGTTATCATGTTACTATAATTTGCTTTAATTTTAATTTCTTTACGCAAGATCATGATGTATGCATAATCTATAAGACTTTAATATTCATAATTGAATGCTTTCTTCTTATCAACTAATCCTTTTTTAATCTAAAAAACGTTTAAATATTTTTGTATTGCCCTTCCCTCCACTTGTCTCATTTTCTGTTGTAAGGTTGATAAATATGTATGATTATAAGAGTTTGTTTGCATTGAATCTGGCCTTTAAAAATTTGCAGCATATTTTAATTGTTTGCAGAGCAACCTTATGATAGCATCCCGAATTTTAGTGCTGCAGACGCTCTAAGACTTACAGGAATTGGGAGAAATGAATTTATTGATATAATGAATAAGTGCAGATCTAAGGTACTGCATAATTTATTTTCCTGTATATTATACCTAAACATAAATTTGATGCTGATAGAACGCTGCTCCCTTCCTTTTCTTAGCTCTTCTCTTGTAAGTGTGCAACACTGGGGGTCCATCACATGCCTAGATTGGTTGTACGCCCGTGATGATTGTCTTTGTTTGTCTAATTACCTGTAGTGATCATATTGCTTATTGTATCCTCTGAGCAACTGCAGTTTGGTTGACAAGGCATTGAAGCAGGTGCTAGACCAATGATGCCTCTATGGCTATATCTTACTCCTTAAACCATCCTTGCAGGATGAGAATATATATTTATATATATATATATACATATATTTAAGTTATCTTATTATATTGGAAAAAAAATGCAAATACAGCTGATAGGCCCACTTTATTGGGCTGGGCCCACAGTGAATGTGACGGTTTTGTAGGTATTTAAAGAGGGTTTTGGGAGAGAGAAGAGGTAGGAAATTGGTTAGGAGTGATTCTGGGGGAGAGTTCTTGGCCTCTCGAATGCCAAGAGGGCTTTACTTGTCTGTTTTGCTATTTTACTGTTTCGATACTAGTGGGTCAGTCTCTTGAAGCACCCATTTGCTATCTATATCAGTAAACATATTATAGGAGGTTCATTGTTCCTAGTTTTGTGTCTATATCCCCTGTAATAGTGCTTTGGCTATCTCCAGGCACCATTTTGGTTCTATTTTGCTTGTATTACAAGGGGGTTCTATCAACAGCTTTTAGCAATTGATCATATTTCAAACACCCCCTTCAACTTTAGAAGTCAGAAATAGCTCCTTAATCAATTTGAGAATATTGAGTTGAGTTCAGCTTTTAGGACATTCATTTTGATTTCAGGTTCCTGCAATGCATAATAATACGTGCATTGTCCAATGTCTATGACAACACATAAAAAGAGTTTTAAATGATTTTTATTTTCATTAATTTTTTTGTTATATGACACCCAAAAAATTAAGGAAGCCATAAGAAATTTGGCATTAACAAAGGAAAATGGTATATGGAATATAGACGTAATAGCTTGAAAAACAGACACATTCCATCATGTCTACAATTATATGCTCTATCGTGACTTGCAGGCATGGACGTGGTTATTTTATCTGCTTGTATGTTTACTAATTTATATTTCTCTTATCTTGCACTTTGTACCTCTTAAATGTTAAATTGTGAATTGATTGACTTAACTTCTTAACTGCCCCTTGTCTAAATAATATGATATTTGTTGGTGACCCTATTGTGTGTTCTACCTTTTATTATTTATTTTTAGTAATTGTAAATAGGCTTTATCATATTTATTATGTATTTTATTTTATTCCCTAAATTAGAATAGGAGCCTTGTATATATTAGTCCAATTAGCCTAATGAGAACAGATGGAGTATTCTAAAAATTCACATGGTATCAGAGCCTGGTTGCCTTGAAGTGAGTTTTTTTTCTCCTTCTGCAACCCTAGAGTTCCTGACCTTGAGGTTGAGTTTTCTCCCTCCTGTCAAAAACCCTAGATTATCTTGAGGTTGAGTATTCTCCCTCCTTTGCCGTCACCACCACCCCATATCGACAGAGATCTGACCGACCGGTGTCCGCCTTTTTTCCGGTCACCGGAAATCCCCACACGCGCCGCCACGCGCTGTCCGAAGCTTCTTGCACAGCCACTGTCGATCTGTAGATCTGCGGATTTCTGGGCCTCGTTTTGCCTCACCGCCACCGGAATCGGACTACCCACTGTCTCTCCGTCGTAACCCCGAATCCCGGCCGCCGTCCTCCGCTCCACGCGCCTCCACGCGCCGCTCGATCTTTTCTGGGCAGTTTGCGTTTTTTTTCACGATTTGTGAAGATCTGGAGCTCCGTTTGCGTCACAGCCACCATCATTGGACAGACGACCATCTCGCCGACCAGAACCCAAAATCCGGCCGCCGTCTGACGCCGCACGCGCCGCCACTCGCCCACGCGCCGGCCACCGTTTTTGGAGGTCGTTTTTTCAGCGTTTTTTGGCCTTTTCTGGAGCTTTTTGGCTGAATTCTTTTGTTTTCGTCACTTTTTCACTATGAGTGACTCTAAAGTGTTGAGAAATACTTCTCGGGATGTTGCACCTGGAGCCCCTCTCTCTTCGGATGAAATTCGACTTTTTCGGCGGCTATTAACCAAACTTGACTCTCCTATGGTTAGCTCTTCTAACTATATGCACTCAGGTATGGCTTTTAATGCCCATGTCCCCACTTGGATTGTTGATTCTGGTGCGAATAGACACATGACTGGGTCCTCTAAAGATCTATCTAATTATTCTCCATGCCCCAAAGGGGAGTTTGTTCGAATTGCCAATGGGTCTCAATCTCCTGTTTGCGGGACTGGTTCAGTTCATTGTACTCCTGACATTAATCTTTCTTCTGTCCTTCATGCACCTGAATTTCCTGTTAGTCTTTTGTCTGTTAGTTCCATTACAAAAGACCTAAATTGTAAAGTTGTTTTTTATCCTAATCATTGTGTCTTCCAGGATCTTCATACAGGGAGGAAGATTGGCAGTGGTAGATTGCATAATGGCTTGTACGTGATTGACACGGTTTGTAACTCAGGTCAAGCCCTTCTTGGAGTTAATAAGGATGTTCGTCAGGAGATTATCCAGTGGCATAGACGGTTAGGGCATCCCTCATTTTTTGTGTTAAAGAAACTCTTTCCTAAACTGTTCACAAATCTCTCTGTTGAAACCCTATTTTGTGATGCCTGTGAGTTTGCCAAGCATACCAGAGTTTCTTATCCTTTGAGTAACCGTAAGAGTTCAATTCCTTTTATGACTATTCATTCTGATGTGTGGGGTCCTACAAAAACAGTTTCCTTGTCTGGTTGTCGGTGGTTTGTCACATTCATTGATTGTTGTACTCGCACTACTTGGGTTTATTTGTTAAAAAGTAAATCTGAGGTTGCTTCTTCCTTTAAATCTTTTCATAAAATGGTTTGCACTCAATTTAATACCCAGATAAAAATTCTGCGAACCGATAATGGGACTGAGTACGTGAATTCTGACCTAGATTCTTATTTGGAAAGTCATGGGGTTATTCATCAAACTAGTTGTCCATACACTAGTGCTCAAAATGGAGTGGCTGAAAGAAAAAACCGACACCTTCTTGAGGTAGCCAGGTCTCTTATGTTTTCCATGAACTTACCTAAACATTATTGGGGGGATGCCGTGTTAGCTGCAGCTTATCTTATTAACCGGATGCCTTTAAAACCACTCGACTTTAAATGTCCTCTTGAAGTTTTAATTGGTAATCGTAACTTTATTGTTCCTCCTAAGGTGTTTGGTTGTGTTTGTTTTGTCCCCACTAGGAATGTTGGTAAACTCGACCCTAGAGCCCTTAAATGTGTCTTTATAGGGTATTCTCCTACTCAGAAAGGGTACAAATGTTATCATCCTCCCTCTAGAAAGACCTTTGTCAGTATGGATGTCACTTTTCGTGAAACTGAACCCTACTTTGACTCAGCCTCATCACCTCTTCAGGGGGAGAGTAATGTAGAAGAGGTGGTCCTTGACTTGGGTGACATAAGGCAGACTGTTGTTCAGGGGGAAATTGATGAGCCTATTGTCCAGGGGGAGATTGATGAGCCTATTGTCCAGGGGGAGATTGATGGGCCTATTGTCCAGGGGGAGATTGATGTTCAGGGGCTGGAAAGGTTGAACAGACCAGATCTGAAGACTTACTCTAGGAGAAAGAGTGATGACAAACCTGAAGAAGCCATCATGCAATCTATTGAACCTGCTGAATCTTCTTCCACTGGTGAGGTATCCTCCTCTTCCCTTGATAATTCTCATTTGCCTATTGCTCACAGGAAAGAAGTTAGGTCTTGTACCAAACGTCCTTTGTATCCAATGTCTAACTTTGTTTCTTATGATTCCCTTTCCCCATCATATAGAGCTTTTGCCTTGTCTATTTCCTCTGTGTCTATTCCACAGAATTGGCAGGAAGCTGTCACAGATCCCAAGTGGAAGGAAGCGATGGTTGAAGAAATGAAAGCCTTGTCCAAGAATGAAACTTGGGAGTTGGTCTCTCCTCCACTTGACAAAAAATTGGTGGGTTGTAAATGGGTGTTCACTGTGAAACATAGGGCTGATGGTTCAATAGAACGCTTCAAAGCCAGATTGGTGGCCAAAGGATTCACACAAACTCATGGGGTGGATTATCATGAGACGTTTGCTCCAGTTGCAAAGATGAACTCCATTAGAGTTTTGTTATCTTGTGCAGCCAATTTAGATTGGGATTTACACCAATTTGATGTGAAGAATGCTTTTCTCCATGGAGACTTGGAAGAGGAAGTGTACATGGAAATTCCGCCTGGGTTTAATAATGAACAGAGTCAAGGGAAAGTGTGTAGGCTGAAGAAGGCTCTATATGGATTGAAACAATCTCCGAGAGCATGGTTTGACAAATTCAGCAATGCCATGATTTCTTTTGGTTATCAACAAAGTAATTCTGACCATACCCTTTTTATAAAGCGAAAAGAGGGGAAACTCACTCTTCTTATAGTTTATGTGGATGATATAGTTATGACTGGAGATGATAGAGAGGAGATGACTCGGTTGAAGAAGTTATTAGCTCAGGAGTTTGAAATCAAAGATCTTGGAAAGTTGCAATATTTCTTGGGAATTGAGGTTGCTCAATCAAAAAGAGGAATCTTTATTTCTCAGAGGAAGTATATTTTAGATCTCTTGAAGGAGACTGGTATGACTGGGTGTAAACCAGCTGAATCTCCCATTGAAAGTAATCACAAACTACAATTGGGGGTTGGAGAATCTGTTGATAAGGAGAGATATCAGAGGCTTGTTGGGAAGCTTATTTATCTTTCTCTCACCAGACCAGATATTGCTTATGCTGTCAGTTTGGTCAGCCAATTTATGCATGACCCGCGAGAATCCCATAGCCAGGCTGTTTTTCGCATCTTGCGATATTTAAAATCCTGCCCAGGGAAGGGACTACTTTTCTCCAAGCACGGTCACTTCCGGATAGAAGCCTTTACAGATGCTGATTGGGCTGGATCACTAGATGACAGAAGATCCACGTCCGGATATTGTACTCTTGTGGGAGGAAACTTGGTAACTTGGCGGAGTAAGAAGCAAAATGTGGTTGCTAGATCCAGTGCAGAAGCAGAATATAGGGCTATGGCACAGGGAGTTTGTGAAATTTTGTGGGTCCAGAAACTGTTAGCAGAGCTGGGCTTACTAGAAAGAGAAAAATTGTCCTTGTTTTGTGACAACAAGGCTGCTATTAGTATAGCTCAAAATCCTGTTCAGCATGACCGAACGAAGCACATTGAGATTGACAGACACTTTATCAAAGAGAAGGTTACTAGTGGCATCCTCAATTTGTGCTATGTGGCGTCAGAGAAGCAACTTGCCGATGTGTTTACTAAAGGCCTTAGTAAACAAATGTTTCACACACTAGTTTTCAAGTTGGGCATGTGTGACATCTTTGCACCAACTTGAGGGGGAGTGTTGGTGACCCTATTGTGTGTTCTACCTTTTATTATTTATTTTTAGTAATTGTAAATAGGCTTTATCATATTTATTATGTATTTTATTTTATTCCCTAAATTAGAATAGGAGCCTTGTATATATTAGTCCAATTAGCCTAATGAGAACAGATGGAGTATTCTAAAAATTCACAATATTGAGTGCTAACTTTAGTTGGTTTTGTTTATACCCCCATGCTCCAAGGTTCTTGGCTTGAAACTTCTTATCGTTATTATCTCACATTCTCACCCATCATTTCCTCTTTTGGAGTAACCAGAAAATCATGTGGAAACTGAATAAGTCAATTGCCAAAGAACTTTTACCTACACAACCTGTAGATTTTCCTATTGAACCATGGTGGGGAATTTGTCTAGTCAACTTTACCTTGGAAGAATTTAAGGTAAGTCCTGCCTTTGACCCTCAACTTGCTTAATTATTGTTGTTTGTTGTGTTAACTTGAGAATGAGAAATAGTCTCTCTGCACTCGTCAGGTATCTTTTTGCTTACCTTTCTTTTTCTGATTTTAAGAAACTCTCAGAGGAGGAAACGGCAACCATAGACAAAGTTTGCAAAGAAGAAGCAAATTCATTTGTCCTGTTTGATCCTGAAATAGTAAAGGGTCTTTATAGACGGGGACTGGTCTATTTTGATGTTCCTGTATATCCTGATGACCGGTTCAAAGGTGTGTTCTAGGTATTTATGTCTTGTTCTTTGTTTTAGATTATTAGGTTTTATTTTGCTAATATACCTTCCTAGGTATAGTTCCTTTAGGTTTATATTAAAATTCTGGTTGGAGCCTAGGAAATAAACCAAGTGCAAGAAAATTGTAAGCTCAAGTGCAAGAATCTCCTCCTCCTACACTCTATAATTTTATATATTTTAAAATTTAAATAACTTTCAATGAAATAATTTCATCCGTATTTGTCCATCCGTCGTCTGACTAACATGGCCATCTGATAGCACTATCAAAACGGGCGAAACCCGCGGTTTGGCCCCACCTTACTCACTAAATGGATTAGCTAGGGTAGCACAAAATAGGTGCATTTAAATAATGGACTTAAGTGGTTGCCTGTTTAGCCTGCTGGCTAAACAGGGCACAAGGCGAGCTGTTTATAAATAGGCCAGATCACACTGACCTGTTTAAATGTTCTTAACGAGTCTGACAAGACCAACCCATTTGACAGTACTGCCATTGGAAGAGCATAACAGGCCCCCACCCGTCTTTTTTATGTCTTTGTGCAGGTTATTGTTGACTTCATCTTCCCAGAGACTTTTCACCTTCATCATATCACAATTAAAATTGTATTTTGAATAACAATAATATATTTTATAAAATATTGAATAATAATTAGATGAACTAATAAATTAATAATAAGAGTAATAAGATATGATAGAATATATATTAAAGTTATAGTTTATAGAAGACACGATCTAATTAATAAATGATTTTGGTTAGAATAATAATAATGTTTTTATTTTTAAATTATAAACGCTTGTATGTATTATAAAATAATAAGACTTCACTTTTTTAAAATTTTAAATAATTATAATATATTTTGAAGATATTGAATGCCTAAAAAAAATAATAAAAATAGTAAAATGCAGAAAATATAATTGAATATATAATTAATGTGTAAATAAAAATATTTATTATATTAAAATACTAAAAAAATTCAAAGTAAAAGATTAGTTATAGTAATTTATAAAGAGAAGATGTAGAAAATAAATTAGGTAAAAAATGATATGATAGAAAGATTTTTGTAGGTGTAATAAATACGAGAGGTGATAAGAAATGATTAAAATGGCCTATATGTGTTTTTAATGTATATTAAATTATAGGTAATTATAGTTATTTTTATAGGGGTATATTAGTAATTGAGTGTTTGAAAGGTGCTTTATATAAAAGTGATTTTTACAATAATCCAAAACAAACAAGCTCAACTGTGGGATTAAATTTTAAGGGGATTAAAATTTTTCCCAAACAGTTAAATACTAATCTTATCTCTAGTATTGGATAATCACAAAGAGTATGAGTTGAAATATATAACTGAAATATAAGGATAAGCTAAATATTAGATAACTAACAACTTATTCTACTATTCAGCAGATTATGATTTACCAACAATTTTAGATGTTCTGTTTTGGTGTCTGAGCTTCCTTAGGCTGGTAAGTGACTTCAATAATGTTTATTTATTTTTTATTTTTTTATGGTTCAGTTTCCAGGCTTGAAGGTTTTGTTTCCAACAGGGAGCAATCTTATGAAGACCCTATTGAAGAGTAATGCAGTAGTTTAAGAATTTTCTACTGTACTTTTGGTTTAACATGTTGTGATGATTAAGTAAATATGACATTGGTAGCTTATTTTCCAGGTTACTGTATGCAGTTTTTGTTGTTTCAAGTGAGAATGCAACTGTTGCTGAATTGGCATCAACCCTGCAGGCTGACTTGTCTCAATTGCAAGCAGCTGCATCTTTTGTATGTCGATTGGGATGGGCAACAAAAGTAATTGATCCATCAACTATTCTTCAAGATATAAGCATACCTACTTCTCCAAGAAGTGCAATCAGTGATGAAGATGGCTCTCGTGCTAGTATGGGTTCTGAGAATATGCTTATTGATTATGATTCCAATCAACAAGGGGATGCTTCAGGGTCTGGGAACTATGGCCTACGTTCAGCCTATACTCGTGTTGCTTTCATAGTTGATGCCAATATAACTTCTTATCTTATGATGGGTTCTGTTTCGCCAGGTTTGTACTTTTTAGCAACTCTTCTCCTCCCCACACTCTCCCCTCTCAACCTCTACACAAAAAAATTAAAAAGAAAGGTTGTTGTTACATGCTATTGTAGTGTTAGTTGTGCTGACTGGTAAACTAGAAGGTGACTTCAAGCCCATTCCTAGATTTCTCACAGCTTTTGGTTGATGTTTTAGACAAGAGAGCCCATTCTTAAATATGTGAATAATTACTAATAAGACTCCTTAGGTATTTTATCATTCTTTTTTTATACTTTATTTGTGAATCTTGTCTGGTGCAGCTCCCTCTTAAATACTCTTTTTCTGTGGAACATTGAGCATGCTCTTGATGGCGCTTCCATTTCCGACATTGTTATCTGTCTTTTATTCTCAATAGTTTCTGATGCAATTGTGAAATCATGTTTACTTAGCTTCCAAGATTTGTCAGCTTCTACTTTTCTGCAAATACATTGAAGTTCATAAACCATGATAGTACTCGAATGTTTCTACTTGGAACCTTGTTTTATTGGGATAAATAGAAATTTGATGGCCATCTGGATTTGAGATGTGAAGTTTTGTCATTGATTCTGGAGATAAGAAGTAATAATAATAATAATAAAAAGTTGTCCTGAAACTGGCAGCTAGGATCATATATATTTTTCAGTGGTTTTGCTAGAATATTGGAAAAACAATCCAACAAAATTCCTGCATATGCATTGGCTTTGATATTGGTGCATTAGGATAATACTATCATTTATCCTTTAACAGTCCAATGCAACAAAATTCCTGCATAACTGCGTTGGCTTTGATATTGGTTCACTTAGGATAATACTATCATTTATCCTTTAACAGTCCCATGTAAGTTGGTGAATAAAATTATCTTATTCTTCAAGGTTATTACAAAAAAATCACAGGTAAACTTTGGACTTGATATAGACTGTTTTAATTGGTTTCTGCTGAAGCTTGTCTGCAAAATGACAACCTACCTATATATGCTTGATACTTTGAAGGAACACTGGATTTGAAGAAGTATAGGCTAGATAATAGCTACATAGGAAGTGAGTGTTGGAAGACAATTTGTCCTAAATGATTTTTCTTGCTTCTCTGTGATAATAGCTCCTTATTAGTCGTTCTGCAATAAAGTGAGTCATAGCGGTTTTTTGTTTTTTTTTAATGAACCTGCTACATTATTCTTACCTAGGAAGGAGAGAGAGAAGAAAATAGTGGAGAGGGCAGAAAATAGGTAAACAACAAAACTCTGACATGACCAGAGTACAAGGGGTGATGAGCTGGAAGTGGAAAATTGAGGGTGGCTGCTGGGTATTTTGTATAAGTGTTTCTTGGGAGAGCATTTTGGGTTGTTCTCTGCATTCTTTGTATGTTTAACAACCCATATACCTCTGTAACCCTATTCTACCAGTCATAATAATGATGGAAGTGTTTTATTCATGCTGAAATATACAATGCGGACATAGGTTTTATTCTTCATAGTATCGGAGCAGTGTGAATTGGGCTTGGGTTCCCTCCTAATTAGGGATGATCATCGGTTGGGTATGGATCGGGTGATTTGATTCCCAGACACAAACCCAAATTTGAGCAGATAACAAAATCAATCCCCATCCCGAACCCAACCAATAGTCTAATTCCCATATCGAGGCCCGAATTTGTTGGAAGTTTAAAATAAATTATTTTTTATTAATATAGAACATATTTCCATCAATTGTTTACATCTATAACTATCAAAAATAAAAAAGGTAAATCATAAATATGAATGTACTATTAGATTACTTCAATATGTTTGAAATATTAAATATTTTACCTTTACAATTTATCATTTTCTCAACACATAATTTAAAAATATTATATTTTTATATATAAAAATAACTATTTACTATTATGCGTAGGGTACCTCCATATCTATCCCTGAGCCCATTAACATTGGACTTGGATCTAGACCCATAGGGCAACATTCAGAGTCTTCATTGGGTATATGTATTTTGATCATCCCTACGTCTAACTGCTCCAACTTGTCTGTATTAGTTTTCTTCTTTCTAACACAAGTCTTAACCTTCTTAGTCCCATCAAACCTAAACAACAGTCTCTAAGCTTTTTTTTTTTGGGTTCTAGCCAAAAGGCCTTTAAGCTTTCAATGTCTTTGTTAAAAGAGAATTTAAGTCAAAAGCTTCAACTCTTAAGTGAAGGCCCATGAGTAACTTTTTCATTATATTACGCCCCCTCAAACAGAAAGCTTTAGTCTTGAACTATGGACAAAGCTCAAGCTGACCGTACCTTATTGTGAAACTTTGTTTTCATTAAAGAAATCGAAACATTAAGGATTGAACTCATAACCACTTGGTCATTGAGACTTTAATACCATATCCATTTTGAAGTCACTTTGACTTGCAAGCTTAAGCAATTAAATGAATGTCAACTAATAGTTTTATTATAATCTTTTACTTTCATAAAGCTTGCAAAATAGTAGTATATTGACTGGAAACATAACTTATAAGTTCATTTCCGGTACATATTCTTTGACTGTTGATTTATAAATGTTATATATCTTATTATGCTGAAGTAGTATTATCTTGCTTTTTTGGTTACCCATTCTATAAGCTCACGAGTTTATTGGTCCTCTGCTTAGCCATGTATATGAAAGTTTGTTTGCATGTTTTTATCTGTCTGAAATCTCTGACCAAAATTATACATCCTCCTGAACTTTGTTAGGCTTAAAATCTCATGCTGTTACACTCTATGAAGCGGGGAAATTGGGTCATGCCAGCATTGCTGATCTTTGCAAGGATCTCAGTACCTTGGAGGGCACAAAATTTGAGGGAGAACTACAGGAATTTGCTAATCATGCATTTAGCCTGCGGTGTGTTTTAGAATGTTTGCAATCAGGTGGACTTGCTACTGATTCAAAAGTGGAGGGAAATTTTGATAAGATGGGTATGTCAACTTCAAGTAATGACGAGTCAGGTTCTCTGATATCTGAAATCTCCTCGGCGGACAAATTAGGAGATTCTGGTGTTCCAGAATCTGGGAAGACTAATGATGATTTATTAAGTTTAGATTCGAAGTATGAGGATGCTTCTCCTTTCTCTGAACCTGTTCCCAGTAGCACAGGTGATGAAATCCATTCTATTAATTTGGAAGCTGGCAGTAGTCACAAGCACGAAACTAGTGAATCTAATACAAACATCCAGAATAATGATAAGGTAGTAGTTACTGATTTGTCAGATGTTGGAACCGAAATGTTGAAGAGGAAAAAGAAATATCGAGTTGATATTCTCCGCTGTGAAAGCTTGGCTTCTCTTGCTCCAGCTACACTTGATCGTCTATTTCTTCGTGACTATGATATAGTTGTATCCATAGTGCCTCTTCCTCATTCATCAGTTCTTCCTGGGCCCACAGGCCCCGTTCATTTTGGTCCCCCTTCATATTCTTCTATGACTCCTTGGATGAAATTGGTATTATATTCAACTATAGCTAGTGGGCCATTATCAGTTGTTCTAATGAAAGGACAATGCCTCCGCTTGCTTCCTGCTCCATTGGCTGGTTGTGAGAAGGCCCTTATATGGTCTTGGGATGGATCCACGGTAGGAGGATTGGGAGGGAAGCTTGAGGGAAACTTAGTGAAGGGAAGTATACTCTTGCATTGTTTAAATTCACTTATTAAACATTCAGCTTTGCTGGTGGTACCTCTCAGTAGATATGATCTTGATGAATCTGGAAACGTGATTACTATTGATATCCCTCTGCCCCTGAAGAACTCAGATGGTTCAGTTGCTCCAGTAGGAAAAGAGTTAGAACTATGTGAAGCAGAAAGTTCGAAGTTGAATTCTTTGTTGACTGATTTGGCAAACAAGATGGAGTTGGGGACAGTTGGTTATATTCGACTATTGAAGTTATTTAATGGCAAAGAAACTAACCAGTTTTCAACCATCGAAGATAATTACGAATGGGTTCCACTAAGTGTTGAATTTGGGATGCCACTATTTAGTCCAAAGTTATGCGATAAAATATGTAAGAAGGTGGTTTCTTCAGAGTTTCTTCAAACTGGATCATTTGGTGAATACCATGATGCAATGCAAAGCTTAAGGAAAAAGTTGCGTGATATATGCGCTGAATACCAAGCAACAGGTCCTGCAGCAAAGCTTCTCTACCAGAAAGAGCAAGCCAAGGAATCTCGACAACTTATGAACTATGCAAGTGGAAAATGGAACCCACTTATGGACCCTTCCTCTCCCATTTCAGGGGCTTCAAGTGAGCATCAAAGGTTAAAACTTATTAACCGACAACGTGGACGAATTGAAGTTTTGAGCTTTGATGGCAACATTCTTAGGTTTGTCCGAACCTTAAACATTTTTTTTTTCTTAAAAAGTAATTACCATTATTTGAAAAATATAAAATTAGATATTTTCTTCTAAGTAACCTTGATTTTTCTAAGGAAAAAACTTATATCAAGTTCCTTATATCCTTGCTATCAACTTTCTAAGTAATGCAAGGAACATCCCCAAATCTGAATGAAAGGTAAGATAAGAAAACTGCAAGATAACTTTCTGATTATCAGGTATAGCAACTTCTGTCCTCTTGTTCCACCCATTCTTTCCAGCGAGGTGACATTATATTTGACTTTTTATCTGTTTAATTTGAAAATGTTTGGTAAATGCGGTTTTGAGGGTCTCAACTTTCAAACTATTTATAAATTCAGACATATCATATTGATTAATATTTTACTCTTTTTATCATGCTATATATTGTCCATTCTCAATTTTTCTAAATGTTTTGGAGATAATAGTAATACATTTTTTTTAATATATTTTACAATTGCTGCAGTGACAGAAATAATGAAAAGCCCAATTTAACTTTTTCCAATTTACATTTTAGCTCAAAATTTTGGTTTTGTTTACCATCTGATGGACCTACAGTTATTGGGTTGGGCTCACAGTGGATGTGAATACATTGTAGGTTTTGTCGGTATTTATAGAGGGTTTTGGGAAAGAGAAAAGTAAGAAATTGGTTAGGAATTGGGATTGGGAGAGTCTAGCCTTTCAAAAGCTAGGCACCTTGTGTTATTGCTTTCTTCTTACTGTTCTAGGGTTGTTCATGTGTTTATGTTATACTGATAATTGCACAAGTGGCTGTTGATTCACTGTTTCTACTGTGAGAGCTGTATTTTTCTATTATATATAATATAATTAGAATCTTTTTATCTCTGGGTTCTATCACCATCCAAGTTTCTGAAATTGGCTGCTATTGGATGGTGCATGCAGATCTTATTCCTTGACTTCTGCTTATGACGATGTTACGAGGCCCGTCGGAGAATCCCCTCAAGCCAATAATACGACAAAAACTGAACCAGATGAAAATGACAGCAAAGAAGTTGTCCTTCCTGGTGTTAATCTCATCTTTGATGGCTCTGAGTTGCATCCATTTGATATAGGTGCTTGCCTGCAGGCTCGCCAACCTGTTTCCTTAATTTCTGAGGCAGCAGCAGCCTCAGCATCTGCAATCAAATAGCTAGTTCTGTTGATATTATAGATTACTTCACCTCAATACTCAGAAGGCAATGGTAGCAAGTTACATGCCAATGTTATTGCTACTGTATGTTTGGTCTGTTTGCGTCTTCAAGATTGGTGGTCAGGCACAAACTTTGGGCTTAGATTTAAGGTATGTTTGATCTGACTGTTAAGAATTGTGATTTTTTATGCTCAATCATTAATGATTTTGTCTATCCTGATCTTCAAGTGTTCCTGGCACTATTTTCCTTCTCTGAATCAAGGATGGTGGATATGATACCTAAATCCTGATCTCTCCCTTGTTTTCCGTGTGATTTTCTTTAGTCCCTTAATGCCTTTCTAGGCACAGGTTCCCCTTTGGTTTAATTCTATTATTAAAGAATGCCTGTGGGCAGCCTCCAACATTGTTGGATTGGTCAATGATTCAATCTTTCTTCATGCGGTCCATGTTTGCCAGGGAAATTTATGTCATTTAGAACCTATAGGCTGTAATTGTCCTTAAAGAATTCCATCAGTTATATAACAGGACATTTTGCTGTGACATACTAGGCAAAATGGACATTAAACTGGACTTTTGTCCTCTTAATTTCTTAAAAGAAATCAATACTTTCAAAATCAAGATATGCACATTTTGTCCTCTTAATTTCTTTCAACCACTGTTTGTCTGTTTCCTCCTCCTCGTTCACTGTCATTAAGTAGAATAACTTAAGTTATCTTCTTAAACATCTGTTTTCACTTGTAGGTGCCAACTTTTAGCTTGATGCGGTGAAGGAAGTCAACCTAGTTTCAAAAATGAAAATTGGAGAATGCATGTATTTGTTTGCTTGAGAGTGTAACTTTACTATTGACGGGAATGTTTTTTTTGAGATGTTCAGGTCACAAAATGGGTAAAAGTATAGTTAGTTATGATTAATGAACGTTTAGCCTGATAATTATTATTAGTCGTTGGTTGTAAACATTTTTTACTGGTGAAATGGTTGTAAACACTTCTTACTGTGCATAGAAATAGATAACAGGAAAGATAGAATAAGAACATTGTGGATACAAATTTTGACAGTCTATATCATTCTATTTGCTTCTTTTTTCCTCCCATTTTTGAACAATGAGCCATATGGAGTTTTATGTAGTGTATGTAAATTTTTCTGGACACTTGAAGCTAGTCTAATAATATTTCTTCTTTTCATTATCATTGTCATCTAAGACAATAATAATAATAATGACTAAATATGATCGGATCTGTGATGGTTAAGTTCAAAGGTAAGTTCCTAATTATTCATTAACTGTATCATGTGATAAGAACAGAATAATTTCTTGTCTGGATCTCAAATTTATTTTTCGGGTTGGTTTTCGTGAAAGTCCTGGTGAACGACAACGAACTGTCCAGGATCATTATTTTTAGGTCAAAAATCTTAAAGCATCTTACCAATGTTGTTGAAATCAAATCGATCCAACTGTTGACCGGACTGAAGAACGGGTAGGATCGACGTATTTTAATTTTACAGTGACCGAGTTATCAACTCGATGATTTTGCATTGTTAGTTTACTTATTACTTTTTCTTATGAAATCCATTTTATATTACATCAATTAATCAATAATGTTTTTGTATAATATCCTAAAATATTGATATAAAAGCACTACTACATATCTCAATAGAACTTACAAGTATATGCGTTTGGTAATAAAATAACAAATTATATATAAGCTTATTTTAATGATTATGCAATCTGTTGATTTGGGAGACGGTGAGAGAATGAGAGAGCCATGAGGAAGATATAGAGAGAAAAGAGGCGAGAGAGAGAATTGAAATGACAGAGATATGAACCAAGATAATCCAAGAGGAAGAAAAAGAGATGAAAACAGAGAAAACATTGTTGAATTAGAGGGAGTGTGAGAGAAAGAGAACAAAAAAGAGGAATCTTGAGATGAGAAGAAGAAAGGAAGGAATATAACAAGATACAAGGTGACTACATTGTTCCTCCTTTCTTCGTTAGTGTAGTTTGTGTCATTTGACTCATTTCCTATGTTGGCAGTGATAGGAAGTAGCAAGTAGCAGCATTTTGTGTAAATCACATATTATGGCTCACTCGAGGCAACCCTGGTACTTTGGGAGGTGATCTAATTATATCATGTTTTTAATAAGCAAAAATACTTCTAACTTGTGAATTTTTTATTTTATATTTTTCCAACATGCATTTAATTTATGAGTTGAACATTTCTTTTTGATATAAATGCATTATTTTCATCATTTTGTCTCTCTTATTGAATTTATTGTGAGTAAACTCCCAAATTGGTCCCCGAATTATTGGGTTGCTGACAGATTGGTCCCTGATTTATGAAAATTGACAAATAGGTCCCTGAATTTTACTAATGTTAGTTAAATTGGTCCCTGAAGCCGTTACCTACTGACGTGGCACGTTAAGTGCCACGTCAGCAGTTGGAAAACTGAAAAAAAAAAAAAAAAAAAAAAAAAAAAAAAAAAAAGCCAACTGTGCGTGCCACATCAGCATTAATAATAAAAAAAAATTTCATTCAAAATTCAAGTAGGTCCCTGAGTTATATTTTTATCTCATTATTCTCAATTTCCCCTCTTTTTCATTATCTTCATTCATTTTAGTCCCAAATCCTCAAAATAAAATTGTAAAATGTCTCAAAACTCTTCCAAACATTCCAGTTTAGTCCCAAATCCTACAAATAAAATTGTAAAATGTCCCAAAACTCTTCCAAACATTCCAGTTTAGTCCCAAATCCTCAAAATAGAATTGTAAAATGTCCCAAAACGCTTCCAAACATTCCAGTTTAGTCCCAAATCCTCAAAATAAAATTGTAAAATGTCCCAAAACTCTTCCAAACATTCCAGTTTAGTCCTTAAAAGTATTAAAAACCCTAAACCATAAACCCTAAACCCCAAACCCTAAACCCTAAACCCTAAATCCTAAAATCCTAAACTCCAAACCCTAAAACCTAAACCCTAAACCCTAAAACCCTAAAATCCTAAAATTGTAAAGTGTCCCAAAATTCTTCTAAACATTTCAATTTAGTCCTTCAACTCTAAAACCTCAAACCCTAGAACTCCAAATCCCAAACCCAAAACTCTAAAACCCCAAACCCTAAACCCTAAAATCCCAAACCCCAAACCCTAAAATCCCAAACCCCAAATCCTAAAACCTTAAACCCTAAATTGTAAAACCCCAAACCCTAAAAGTCCAAACCCCAAAACCCCAAACCCTAAAATCCTAAACCCTAAACCCTAAAATCATAAACCCTAAAACCCTAAAATCCTAAAATTGTAAAGTGTCTCAAAATTCTTCCAAACATTTCAATTTAGTCCTTAAACTCTAAAACTCCGAATCTTAGAACTCCAAACCCCAAACCCTAAAACCCCAAACCCTAAACTCTAAAACCCCAACCCCCAAAATCCCAAACCCAAAACCCTAAAACCCAAAACCCCAAACCTAGATCCTAAAATCCCATACCCCAAACTCTAAAGCCCTAAACCCTAAACCCCCAAACTCTAAAACCTCAAACCCCAAACACAAACCCTAAACTCTAAAACCCCAAATCATCCGAATTGTGACTGTACATTAAAGTTCAACAATTGTGACGTGCAACAGTATTATTCAAATCAGTCCCCGAATTTATCAAAATAGTTCAATATGTTAGACAAATTGGTCCTCTAATTAAATGAATAGATAATAAACTAAAGAATTTAGGGTATGGGATTTTAGGGTTTGGGGTTTTAGAGTTTGGGGTTTGAAGTTTTAGGTTTTAGGGTTTGGGGTTCAAGGTTCAGGGTTTGGGATTTTAGGGTTTGGGGTTTAGGTTTGAGTTTGGGGTTTGGGGTTTAGGGTTGTAGAGTTTAGAGTATGGGATTTTAGGGTTTGGGGTTTGGGTTGTAGAGTTTAGGGTTTAAGGTTTTTGGATTTGGGGTTTGGAATTTTAGGGTTTGGGGTTTGGAGTTTTATAATTTAGGGTTGAAGGGTTTAGGATTTGGGGTTTGGGATTTTAGGATCTAGGTTTGGGGTTTTGGGTTTTAGGGTTTTCGGTTTGGGATTTTTGGGGGTTGGGGTTTTAGAGTTTAGTGTTTGGGGTTTGGGGTTTAGAGTTCTAAGATTTGGGGTTTTAGAGTTTAAGGACTAAATTGAAATGTTTGGAAGAATTTTGGGACACTTTACAATTTTAGGATTTTAGGGTTTTAGGGTTTATGATTTTAGCATTTAGGGTTTAGGATTTTAGGGTTTGGGGTTTTGGGGTTTAGGGTTTGGGGTTTGGAATTTTAGGGTTTGGGGTTTTACAATTTAGGGTTTAAGGTTTTAGGATTTGGGGTTTGGGATTTTAGGGTTTAGGGTTTGGGATTTTAGGGTTTAGGGTTTAGGGTTTTAGAGTTTTGGGTTTGGGATTTGCGGTTCTAGGGTTTGAGGTTTTAGAGTTGAAGGACTAAATTGAAATGTTTAGAAGAATTTTGGGACACTTTACAATTTTAGTATTTTAGGGTTTTAGGGTTTAGGGTTTAGGTTTTAGGGTTTGGAGTTTAGGATTTTAGGATTTAGGGTTTAGGGTTTAGGGTTTGGGTTTAGGGTTTAGGGTTTTTAATACTTTTAAGGACTAAATTGGAATGTTTGGAAGAGTTTTGGGACATTTTAGAATTTTATTTTGAGGATTTGGGACTAAACTGGAATGTTTGGAAGAGTTTTAGGACATTTACAATTTTATTTTGAGGATTTGGGACTAAACTGGAATGTTTGGAAGAGTTTTGGGACATTTTACAATTTTATTTTGAGGATTTGGGACTAAATTGAATGAAGATGATGAAAAAGAGGGGAAATTGAGAATAATGAGATAAAAATATAACTCAAGGACCTATTTGAATTTTGAATGAAATATTTTTTTTTATTATTAATGCTAATGTGGCACGCACAGTTGGTTTTTTTTTTTTTCAGTTTTCCAACTGCTGACGTGGCACTTAACGTGCCACGTCAGCTATTAACGGCTTCAGGGACCAATTTGACTAACGTTAGTAAAATTCGGGGACCTATTTGTCAATTTCCATAAATCATGGACCAATCTGTCAACGACCCAATAATCCGGGGACCAATTTGGGAGTTTACTCAATTTATTGTAGTAAATGTTTTGTTTTTTTTTATTGAAATAGACAACTTACAAACAACAAACTATAGATAACAGGTGGTATAACCTGTTAGATTACATCTAAGGAAATAAAAAAAACTACCATCTGCTATGGCAAGAGTGTGATTGAAAGCTAAGGTGTGAAAGTTCTTGGAAAAGGATTGAATGTCCAGAAGTATCGCATTGTTGGAGCCGTAGTAAATGTTTTGTGAGAAGGAGTAATTTCTTATATAGTGTAGAATGATAAGTTAGATTAGGTGTCTAGATTATTTTTTATATAATAGATCTTGTGTCAGTTAGAAATTGCTTTTAATTGGAGTTAGTAATTGCGAATTTGAGGACATATTTTTGGATGTAACTATATAGTATGACTTGTGGTAAAAATTTAAAAGCAAACAGAGTGTAAAATTTTATTTGATATTTTATTTTGGCACTACGATAGAATACCTTCGAGTAAGAGCTAAAAGATGTTAGATACATAATTTTCAAAACCAAATTACATATTTGGAATATACTCTTCGAAACGAAGCTAATGATAAATTTTGTTGGCAAAAGACCATTTCGTGCCCCTAACGTTTACAGTCATTTTCAGTTATGCCCTTAACTTTTCATTTGTGGCAGTTGTGCCCCCAATGTGAAACGTTAGTTTCAATTATGCCCCAAACTTTGACTCAATGCTGATGTGTCAATTTTTTTTACTTATGTGTCAATTTTTTTTTTCTGAATTGAACATGTGGGAAGATGACTAGATAAACCAAAAAATTCACTAAACCAAAAAATTGCTGCGTCGATTTACATTCACTAAACCAAAAAATTGCTTCATCTTTACATTCGCAAAATACAGGCCTCCATTGGCTATTTGATTTGTTGTTCTTTGAGCTTGTTCTTGTGAAATTAGTTCACCGATTATCTTTTTCAGTTCTTTTACTCTTATTTGCCGCAATCAATTTTGAAAAACACTCGGTTATGCCCTTAACAGATTTGAATTTCGGCATTATTTTTCGGTTGCTTCGATCGATCCTCTTTTTGGACTGGTTTTGCAAATCTGTTTCCACAGATCTCATTCTCTCATCGAATCGATGCGGAGCGGTGTTTGTTTTGCCGTAAACGACGTTGGAAACGGCGGCTTCCGGCGGGTTGTACCGCCGGATCCGTTTTTTTTACAGTCGGGTCGCTCAACCCGACAAAGGTTGAAGATGGCCTCTTCACTCATTTTGCATTTTTGGTCCTATCTTGTTTTAGTGAATGTAAATCCATGTAGGAGTTGCCATGGTGGATAAAAAATAAATCAAGGATGTTTTATTTATCGAGTCATCTTGCCACATGTTCAATTCAGAAAAAAAAAATTGACACATAAGTAAAAAAATTGACACATCAGCATTGAGTCAAAGGTGGGGGCATAATTGAAACTAACATTTTACATTGGGGGCACAACTGACACAAATGAAACGTTAGGAGCATAACTGAAAATGACCATAAACGTTAGGGGCACGAAAGGGTTTTTTGCCAATTTTGTTTACAAACTCTATTTCTAAAAGTTTTGGTTTTTAGGGACTATTTTGAAATTAATTGAGCATTTTTAGGTAAATCTATAATTTTATTCTTAGAAACTCTGAATAAGAACTCCTTTTCTGCTCCACTAACTTTCGAAAATTCAAAATTGACCCTACTCAGACTTAAAAGAACCCACACGCGACCTCTTCTTCCTTCATTTCCCTTCCTCTTCGCCTCTCCCTCACTCAACTCCAACCACCGTCCACCGTTGCCACCAGCCCACCACCTCCGGTCACCACCCGAACCGCCGTACGCCGGCCAGCAGTGGCCCACCGCCGTCCTCCTCCTCTGATCTTCTTGGTTAGATCTCTTTCTTTCCCTTTCCATCTTCCATCAATTTTTCTGGTTTTAGTTCAAATTTTGCTGCTATATACAAGGAATTCCTGCTGTTTGGGAGTAATTTATGATGTATTTGTCCCTTTAGATCATACCATGGTAGATGGAAATCCACACCACCATTTTTGCTTGCATTTCGGCCATAGTATAGGCATGTTCGAAAAACATGAAATTTTTCGTAGTTTCTTGATTTTCTTGGTTGGAATGGACCATTTGTTGATAATATATATTGTTGGGAACCTCTAGAAGCTATTAAAACTCCATAATATTGAGTTTTTGGACTGTTTTTACTCTAGGGTTCGAAGGTGACGAAAATTTAGAAAAATTGGGTTTTTTTTTTATCAAATCTTCTTGTTTTCTTGAAATTGTTAGTTTAGATGACTTCAATGGATATTTTAATGAGTTCTAATGCATTGGTTCGAATTTAAAATATGTATTTTGAAACTTGACTCTCTTGGTGAAACTTTAAAGTGACATTTTGGTCCCTAAGATGGTTTTGATAGTTGTGATGGACTAGTTGAACTCTTTTGGAAAGACCAAGGGTTTTGAAACAATATTCTTGAATTTAAAAAGTTGTGATTGGGATATGCAAGTCTTACTTGAGAAGAAGGAAAGTGATAAATTATTGAGTATTGGCTTATGATTTGATTTTAGAACTTGATTGTAAATTCTTCATGAATCCTTGGATTTCTAACTTTAATAAAGCTCCCAAATAATTACCCCAAGTCTTTAGGTGAGACTTTAAAGTTAGGATAGGTGGTGATTAGATTAGTGGTAAAGGGGTAGAATAGTAAGAGTCTTAGGAGGGTTTAAGGCCTAGCTGAGTTAGAAGTGTTGCGAGGTCTCACGACTATATTATTGATTGATTGAATATGGTTGTTATAGATTCTCCGGCACCCGTGGTAAACCGGAAGCAAATAGGAGTTGCAACTTACCTGTCAGAACTAGGTGGGTGGTTTTCCTACCCTTGTTTTGATCAGGGTTTGCGTGGTTGATTGTAAATGGAGTTTTCAACTATCATATACGTGTTTTTGAAATGATTTTTGTTTAACATTGATGAAAATGAATTATTGAGATTGTGATCGTGAATGCTTTGATTGTGGAACATATATGAATATGTATGTTGTGTGCTCCCTGATGGGTTGAGGTGGTATATATATTATGTGTGTGTTCCTCGTCGGGCTAAAGTGGAATATATGTGAATATATATGTTGTGTGCTCCTCGTCGGGTTGAGGTGGAATATATGTGAATATATATGCTGTGTGCTCCCCAATGGGTTGAGGTGGTATATATATTATGTGTGTGCTCCTCGTCGGGTTGAGGTGGAATATATATGAATATATATGTTGCTTGCTCCCCATTGGGTTGAGGTGGCTATATGGATAACTTGTGTGTGCTCCTCAACGGGTTGAGGTGGATACTGACGATATAATATATGCTCCTCATGCATGAGTTGAGGCGGATAAAGCAATATGACATATAATACATTATTTGATATATGGAATAATGAATTGTGGACTCTTGGTTGGTTTGGATATGCTAAATTAGTGAGATTGAGATGCAAGAATGAAATGTTATGGGATCCATTGTAAATGTGTTTCAGGTATGTGTTTCTCTTGAATGCTGATTGTTTAATCGATTGATTGTTTTGGGTGTACCGGTGACTGGATTGTATTGTGGACTAGGACTTTCTTGTAGGTTTTATTAACAAAGGAGGACCAGGACTTCTGTAAAAAAATATTGTTTCTTTATAAATCGTTTTCTTATAAACGTCTTTTCTTGAAACTTGATTATTTTCATTGTTGTTTCCTTATTTTTGACCTTCCTTTATAGTATTATCTTTTTATTTTTATTTCCTCTTGTAAACCTCTTCTTTTCTCAAATTAACAATTCTTTCTATATGGATAATATTTCATTATAAATTTCCACCAACTCTTTTGTTTGTTTATAATCATCTTGTTCGTTTTTACTTAAGACTATATCTATATCAGTTTTTATGAAACTTTTCATTTGAACCTCTTAGTTCGTTTTCTTGAACCTTCGAATTTTTTTATCATTATTTATGTGGAAAATTGAGAATTGTGTTTATGGATGTGGTTGACGAATCCCTTCCCCAAGTGGTGTCGCCTTATGCCACCGCAGGGATGGGTTAGTCACTCACTGAGCTTTCGACTCACCTCCCGCTCCTAAGTATTTCAGACTCAAGTGTTGGTCAGGCTTCCACGTAGGCCTTGAGAGGGAGCTAGTTCTTCCATGCTCTTCCTTCAATGTGGGTATTTATATTTTGATGGGTGTATCACCCTTAAGTTGTAATCTAGACTTGTCGGCTCCATTGGTACTCAGGAGAAGATTCTGGGGTAGATTATGCTTATGTAATGTAATTGTCATTTGAAACTTAATTATGGAATTATGTTTGTATGTGTAATTGGATCATGGTAATTGTTAACTTGTTATGATTGTGTAATGACTGTGTGGTAATGCTCTTCACTATAATAGGAATAAATATGCGAATCTTGAATTATGATGTATGTGTAGCATAGGTGGGTTAGGCTTACGGCATAATATGCGTCTATGTCGTGCTAGTCACAATTCCTGAGTGGGGGTCGTGACATGTTCCTTTCTGCATTTAGTAAATCAGTAAAAAAGAGGATGCTGTTAATGATGGATGAAAAAATGAAAATAAATTAGAGAGTAGAATCATCCTGTTGGCTGCCTTGTGACTAACTTGTACTCGTAGTTTTTGTCATAGTGCCATCGTGAGTATGTTTGGGTTGCAGCTGTGACTGAAATCAGAAAAGAAGTTGACATCTTCAGTTCAAAAAGGAACAAAAAAGAAACGAAGAGGAGTGCTTTGAAGCCTGCGTGATTATCATACTTTTTTTGGTAATTGATCAATGCTATGAACAACAATGTGGCATTTCTTGCAAGAACTATTGCAACAAAATTCCACTGCGCATCTTCTCCATGGCGATTTTATTGTTCATCATCCTCAGTTTCTACTCTTCCTTCCAGCAATAAACTCTTTGTTGGAGGTCTCTCTCATTGTTCCCATTTTTTTCTGCATCATTTTGTTATGCTGAGCTTTACACAATTTTGACTATGGCTTATGGTGTTTCAGGGTTGTCATGGTCAGTGGATGAGAAGTCCCTCAAAGATGCGTTCTCTGCATTTGGTGAAGTCACTGAAGGTAATTTGTCAATGTAAATTTTTTAGGACTTTGTAGTTGGATATTAGTCTGGCCGAGTATAGTTATGCGGGGCTCAGTATCCTAATATTTTTAATGTGATCATTTTTTCTTGTAATGTGGCTTACATTGAGAATCTGCTATTATTATTTAGCAAGTTAGATTATGGGTCCACACTTTACAGTTTTGTACGCTAGACTAAAATTTAAGAAAAATAGTTGCTAGGAAGTTTGGTAATTCTGACAAGATTCTAGTGTTTTCTAGAATTAGGTAGTTATATGTGAACAAACATTGAAGTTAACTTGTGCTTCACTTGAATAGGAAACTTGTGGCTAATAGATTACTCAACTTGATACCTGTTTGAACCATAGACATTGAAATTTAACCATGAGAACTATGTAGTTCTTCTTGCTGTTGTTGGGCATTCTATACTATCTAGAAAATGTTACAGAGCTCTTGGTTACCATTACTGGTTGCATTTTTTTGAGATACTATGGAGAAAAGATTGTAAAGCTCTCCGCTTTATGGATGTGTATAGTTTTTGCATTGCTATGGTGTGTTTGGTTATAAAGGAACACCTTCATAATTATAAGTGTTATTATGCCTTTAGATCTCTTATGGCCTGAGGTGCTTTGCTCATGGTTCTTTTTTCAAGGTATCATCTGATTATCTCAAATATGTATAGGGAATCATGGATTGGGGTTTTGACAGCTTTATTGCATTAGTCTGTACTAGGAATAGGAGGCTTTCATATTTTCCACACTTCATGATAAAACCCACTAAAAAAAAAAACTCAAGAAAATTTCGTGGAAGTTATTTTTAAAATTCACTTTAATTGAAATTCATGCTGTGTACAGAACTCTATTTGCTTATGCTGGTCTCTAGTCTACCATTGTCTCCATACCACTGTTGTCCTTTTCTTACAGTGAAGATATTGTATGATAAAGAGAGCGGAAGGCCTAGGGGGTTTGGATTTGTCATATTCTCAAACGAAGATAATGCCAAATGTGCAAAAGATGCAATGGATGGAAAAGTGAGAAGTCAATCTATTTCAATGTTTGCTACAAGGTTTTCTAGGAAAAAACAAGAGTAAACTAATAATTTGGTTCTTGAAAGATCACCGAGCTGACAACTCAGTCCCTGAAAGATTAAATTGTACAATTTAATCCCTGAAAGTTCAAAACAGTATACTTTTTAGTCCCTGAAAGATTAAAACGATATACTATTTAGTCCATAAAAAGGACTAATTAGTATACCGTTTTGATCTTTCAGGGACTAAATTGTATATTTGAATCTTTCAAGGGCCGAGTTGTCAGCTCGGTGATCTTTCCGGAACCAAATTGTTACTTTACTCGAAAAACAATGGAGGGTCGTCTATTTGTTATCTGATGGTGATGCTTTGCTTGCAGGCACTATTAGGTAGACCATTGAGGATAAGTTTTGCACTTGAGAAGGCCCGTGGTGGACCTGTTGTAGTACCTCGGATTTCAGATATTGGACATATAAATAGGCGTAGAACATAAGTGCAGATTAAAGTTTATGCTAAACTTCATAAGTTTCGTTAATCAAAATACTGTTTAGGTATTAATTAAATTTAATCATCGTTTTCAGATATAAGATTTTGTTGGATTCCAATGCAAAAGCTATACATCTTTATTAGTCCTTTCTTTTTCATTACCCCCGCTTGCTTTCCAATGCATTTATTTTCCAATCATATGCATCCATACTAACAAATACTCATTCTACAGCCACTTGCGTGCAGTGTACAAAATTCTGGTATCTCTCTGCTGAATTATCTTAACTTCAATCCCATGTCTAGCTTAAGAAAAAACCAACAGAAACTTTTATGGGTGTTCAAATCTAATCTAATCCAAATTCAACTGATCCCATCTTATTGATCAAAACTAAACTAATTATATTGATCAAAACCGAATTGATTATATTGTCGGTTATATTTGATGGATTGATCAAAAGAAATCAATTGGTTCAGTTGGAAACTTCACTCAAACATAATCACCCACATAGGGGATTCGAAACTACTGTGAGTGACTAAACCTTCAAAGTCATGGTATAGGACACTACCACGTAGGGCAGGTGGTAGCCAACCAAAACAATAGTAATAAAGCATATCTATATCAATATAGATTCAATTACAATACTTCAATACAGATTATAATTTAGGATGCAGAATAATTAAATGGCAATGAGGTAACATGATGAGGGAAGACTTGTAAACTATTTAAGGGAGATAAAGAATAAAGGCTTAAGTGCACTTTTGGTCCCAATACTATGACTAAGGTTTCAATTTGGTCCCATAACTATTTTTGTTGCAGATTTGGTCCCAAACCTTCGCAAAAAGTTTCACCGTTAGTCCCCTGGTCACTTCCGTCCAATTTTCGCCGTTAAGTGTGACGTGGCAGTCTGACTGGGATGCTGACGTGGCAAAATCAAATGAGATGGAGTAAGTTAGGATCAATATGTAACATTTCATAACTTCTCTGGACTGAAAGCATAATTTTATTGAAAATGAGATGAAGAGGGATCCTGAATCTCCCTTCTCCTTCACTTTCCGCAACCTTCCACTCCACTCTGAGTTCGGGCAGCCACCACGACGTCGAGCAGCCACCGCGAAGCTGAGCCACCACCACGACGCCGAACAGCCACCGCAAAGTCGTTAAGCCACCGCGATTTTCGTTCAGCCACCACGATTTTCGTTCAGCTACCGGTTTGTCTCTCTTTCTCTCGTTTTCCTTCTCTTGTTCTCCTTTCCTTTTGATTCTCTCATTCTCGCTAAAACCTAATTCACTCTCTCCGGTTATTGTTCGATTGTTGATTGATGCAGTAATTTTTGGGCTATTCGATTACTAAGTTTGGGGTTTGTTTATTTTGTAGCTTTATTGATTTAGGGATTTGGTTTCCTGCTCTCACACCTTCATTCTCATGCTTTACTTTTGTGTATCAAACTTCTCTCCTTCATTGAGAAACTTTTTACAGTTGTGCTTAGTTCATCTTCTCTCTTTGTTGTTATGATTTCTCGATTTTTGATGTTCATACGATTTCGTTGAACAAGGAGATGGCGTCGGAGATTGTGAGGATTGCGTTGGAGAAAAGTAGGGTATTCGATTCGGAGGAAACAGATGAGCGAGGATGAGAAAGAAGAGTGAGAATGGAAAAAATATTTTGGTCCTAATTATGCGTTCAGTCCAGAGAAGTTATGAAATGTTACATATTGATCCTAACTTACTCCATCTCATTTGATTTTGCCACGTCAGCATCCCAGTCAGACTGCCACGTCACACTTAACGGCGAAAATTGGACGGAAGTGACCAGGGGACTAACGGTGAAACTTTTTGCGAATGTTTGGGACCAAATCTGCAACAAAAATAGTTATGGGACCAAATTGAAACCTCAGTCATAGTATTGGGACCAAAAGTGCACTTAAGCCAAGAATAAAAAATGGACATCTGTTTAGGATAGAAGCAAAAAGGAAAACAAAAAAATTATAAAACACCTACTTTAATGACTAAATCAAAGAAAATAAAAGTTTAGCAAAATTGAAGAGGAAAAAGGTAAACAATTGAGTTTTATTAAAGTTAAAATTGATAAGGAAGCAAGTAAAGGAATCCTCTTTTTTAAAAATAAATTTTTGAGAAATTAAAGATTTACAAGGAATAAACATTTAAATCATTGAAACTTGAATGTTCGGTAAGGAATTAAAGAGTTAGGGCATCATCTTAATGAAAATGAAATGCTACATGAAAAGGCTTGTGGAGAATATGACTCAAAACTATAGGAAAATAGATCAATGAAAATATACAACATTAACCGATAGAAATCTTGTTGAGGAGTAAAATATGATTTAAGCTGCAATAAAAATTAATAGATAAGATGTAGTAAAAATCGACAGTTAAGATTGAATCACGTCAGCACTTTTTGTTATATCTTGACAGAAAATAATCACAGGGTACCAAGGTAGTCGAGTGTCAAATTTTACCTTTCAGGGTACGGAAATGGATCCTCTAGAGTTCATTTCTCTACATTTCTTGTAGAGTATGAGAGAGGAAGGAAGAGAAAAGAAGAGAGAGAAATAGACAATTTGATTTTTATATATTTTTATTTAATGGAATCCATATTTTTACTCTAACTCCACAAGAAATGCATGAGAAGGAACTCTAGAGGATCCAAACCCTAAAGTGGAATTGGTCATAACCACAGGTTACTAAAGTGCATTTTACCATAGTTTTTTTTTTTTTAATTTTCGTCTCAAATCCACTTTTGGAGACGTATTGATCTCGTTTACTGATGACCAAACTAAATAAAAAAATAACTCATCGTAATTCTAAACTAATCATATTTAGATTTGAAATTAACGGCCGATTTTTGTGATGTGATTAAAAAAAATAACCCATCAAAAGTTTGTCACATTTGGAGACTTGATTACATTGAGTAATTTGGGACTAAAAGTTAAAAATTATAGAAATCTAGAGAACCACATTCAAACAAAAGGAAAGATATGGAACTAAAGTGAAATGTAATTTATACATAGAGGATGAAAATGATATTTTAGCAAAAACAATTTGTTAGGAAGGAAAATGAAAAGGCCCCAAATATTTGGGTACCACTGGCGTTTCCGTGAACGCAAAACAAAACCCCAAAGTGATTCATTTCTGAAAAACGATGACTCTGTGAAGTGTGAAGTGTGAAGTGTGAAGCATCACAGATCTAAAATCTTAGTCGGCAAGCAATGGAAGACGTATCAATTTCAGACCCAAATTCCGATGATTCCAACAATGAGTCTCTCATCAAGTCCTTTCGTGAGATCACTTCCTCTTCCAAGGAAGAAGCCTTCTTCTACATGGATAGCCACAACTACGATCTCGCTGCCGCCGTTTCAACCTTCTTCGACGATAACAACATCCACAACGACGACGACGACGACAACGACAACACCAACGACGTCGTTTCGCACTCGCCGTCTCGATCTCGGTCGGCTTCTCCTACGCCGTCTCGGCGGCCGTACGAACTTCGATCACGGAGGGATCTTGGTAAGGCTGCTGCGACGAAGCCCTCTGGAAGCCGTACGGGAAGAATTCGTACACTTTCTGATTTAAGACAGCCCTCGCGCGATACTTCTGATTCTGATTCTGATGAAACCCAGGAGTATTATACTGGAGGCCAGAAAAGGTATTAATTCACTCTCTTCAATCTCTAATTTCACTGATTTCTTTCGGGGTTTGTCATTTTGTTGGGTTTTTCCTTTTGGGATTGTAGGTGTAGAAATCTAATCTAAAGTCTAAACTATTAGCTAGGCCTCTAAATCGTGCTATACAAAGTTGTTTTGCATCCCCATTGAACGATTATTATTGGTTTGCCTGGTAATAAAATGTGTTTGGACTGGAATTAGTCTGTACATAATGGGAAGAGAGATGAATGGTGGATTTTTTAAGTGGGCTTACCTGTGTGAGAGAAATTGAATATATACTTTCAGAGTAGCAATATATGAGAATGGGATATAATGCATGAGTTCAAATTGCTTTGAGAAGAGAGAGAGTCTATAAGGTATTTCAGTATGCTTGGCTTATCAAGCTGACCTAATTTGGCTGGCTAGTCTCTAAGGCTGAGTTGGCTTTACTCAATTTATTATACCATTTATTAGTGTAGAATGTAATACATTGTACAATCTCTAAACCGAAAGTTTGTGGGTTTTTTCTTTTATTTATGGATGAATTTTAGAGCTTAAAATTGTTTACTTGGTTTGAACTCATAGACTAGGTATTTCTGCTGTCATGTCTTATTACTTGGTTTGAATTAAGTCACAGGGAAAATACTGGAAAGTATTCCTGGGTGTGGTGTGGTCTATCTGGATATCGTAAGATATGGAGGACAACTTTGTTCAACAGGATTGGTTCATTTTTTAATTCTTCCCATATGGATCCTTTGAACATGTTTGAGTTGACAGGAAGATTTTGTTTCCCTACTTTTGTTTTTTCTCCTCTTTTTCTGTGTTGTAATTTGTTCATGGGGTCTTTCTCTGGCTTACATATTTAATATTTTAAGTCTCTTCTTTTACATCCTTTGAATGTGTAATTTATGAAGAAAATTAGTTTATCAATCAGTCTTCCTCATCATCATCTAATATGGACTATATTAGTTAGTATTAACATCATTTGATCCTATTAGGAAGAAGATTTCTTATTTTGATGCATGTACTTTTAATTTTAGAACACTATTTCCACATCAATGTGGCTTTTGCATGTATAGCTGAAAGTAATTTTTTTTCTCATTATTACAGTGGCATGCTTGTCCAAGATCCCACCAAAGGTAACAACAGTGTGGATGATCTTTTTAACCAAGCCAGACAGTCTGCTATTGAGGTCCCTCCTGAAGATTCTCAAAAGTCAAAAAGTTTTACTGGAACAGCAAGATTGCTTTCTGGAGAGACAGTGCAATCTGGTCCTTCTCACCCAGGAGTTGTTACACACACGATTACTTTTTGGAGGAATGGATTCTCTGTTGATGATGGTCCTTTAAGGAGGTTGGATGATCCACAAAATGCATCCTTTCTTGAGGTAACCTGCATTGAATTATGATTTGGAAAGATCTTGATTGTTTCTACCCATGATCTTTAAATTTTATTGAGAGTTATTCTCTCTTTTTTTCAGTCTGAAAGTTAATAAAGCTGTAATTGAATTCAAAGCTTAAATTGACTTAAAATAGTTTGTATATTGTTGTTGCTGATGATGGAGGTTGCTGACTGTGCTCCTTTTATGCAGTTGCTAATATTGATTGAGTTCATTTCTGTCTTCCGTTATCATAGATCTTATGTTCTCTTTTCTGGTAGGACGATTAATCTATTATATGTTTTTGATTATTTATATCTCTATACAGAGTGTAAAGAGGTCTGAGTGTCCAAAAGAGCTTGCACCAGCAGATCGAAGGACTACTGTCCATGTCGAACTCACACGACGGGATGAAAACTACCCTGTATGACCAAGTTTAGCTCCTCAGCAGCTGTGGATTTGTTATATGTTTGCATATTGTTTTTATGATTCCTTTGCCCTTGTGCTTATGTATACAGGAACAAGTGAAGCCACGTCACCTTCCCTTCCGTGGGGTTGGAAGAACTTTGGGTAGCAGCAGCTCTGGCGGTGAAGCTTCCACTGAACCTCTTCAAACTACTGTAGTTGGTGCTTCTCCAAGTCCAAACACGGCTCCATTGCCATCGCAGGGTCTTGTTGTAGATGAATCACTGCCAGCGACGTCCATCCAACTAAGGTTAGCTGATGGTACTCGCATGGTTTCTCGCTTCAATCTCAACCTTACAATCAGAGATCTTCGAGCTTTCATTGATGCGTCAAGGCCTGGTGGAGCAAGAAATTACCAACTGCAGACAATGGGTTTTCCTCCCAAACAACTTGCTGATTTGGACCAGACTATCGAGCAAGCAGGTATAGCCAATTCAGTTGTTATTCAAAAATTGTAGTTTTATTTACAGGCCAACTTGAAGTTATTAATATGTTTGAGTACACAGCCAATTTAGTTATTATTGAAAAATTGTTAGTTTTATTTTCCGAAAATATTTGTTGTTAGTATACCCCATCCTAATTGCTCCCGTGAAAAAAAAATGCTGGTTGATTGATAACATAGGAGTAGCAAGATTTTGTTTCGTTCGTATCGTATTAGTCTTTAGGTTCTCGCTAGATGCAGCTTTCAGATAAGTAATAATTTATTTTCATGCCTTGACATTTTAGTGGTCATATGATAGCCAGTATCTAGAAATGAAGAACATGGTCACAACTATCTTTTGCCTCCTCTTCTTCCTCTAAATATGAGTTGTAAATTCTTCCCTAAATATGAGTTGTAAATGTGGGAAGAATGGCTACCGTGAAACTCAGCCTCAACCCCATCATTCTTATCGCACCATAGTGGTACTTCAGTTTGAATTTGGATCCTCTGAATTTGATTCCTCTGCATTTCTCTGTAATTGTGAGACAAACAGATTGAATTGGAAAAATGAAACGTTGAGTTCCATTAAAATTAGAAGCTCATTTCACAATTTTGCCCTTGAAATTTGCCTAATTACAGAGAAATGTAGGGATCCCAATTATCCAAGTCCCTTCAGTTTAGGCTTAGGTTTGGTTTTTCAGTTAATTAGGATATTACAATGGCATTTAATAGTCACATTAGCTAACATTTATATTATCATGGTAGCTTATAGATAACGTTGGAGAAAATACATCGTTGACGGTTGTTAAAAATCAGAAATCAAGTTATCTATTTTTATTTTTCAGAAATTAAATTGTTGACTTGGTGAAAAATTAAGAGACCAAATAGTATATTTTCTCTTCATATTTCTTAGAAATTACTACCAGTCTTAATAACCATTTTCAGCCCAATATTTGTCTCCACTATACACTTGTTTGCTGTATTTGTATCAGTTTATGTTCCGACCCTCCTCAGTTTGCCTAAACATTATAATTTAACATCCTTATAAGTGATAACTAAAATTAGTCTTTTAAATTATCAAAGCACATTTTTATTTATCAGCTCGAATCACTTTTGTCTAAAATTATATCCGTGGTAAGCATATCAGAGATCACCGATTAACCTTTAATAGTAAAATATGATATATAATTATCACCCAAGTTTATAATTTATCGATAACTTTATATTATACTCATGAAAAACTTCAAAAGAAATCTATGGATAATTTTGAGTCAATTGGATCTCATACCCATTGTGTTTAACACTTTAAGGAATTGTTTGGTAAGTAAATAAAAGGTGAAAACACTAATTTTGTCCTTAAATTTTACACAAATTGTCAAATTGTCTTCAATTTTTTTTTTTGCGGTCAATTTCGTTCTTGATGTTTTATATGTTGGTCAATTTTATCTTTTGACTAGTTTTTTTAAATAAATTAACGACATATTGCATCCTACTTTCCGATCTGAGTTAAGATTTTAATATTTTTTTTATCAATTTTATATTACACATCGTTAGTCACGAAGATTCTGTTAATATTTGGCTAAACTAAGAACAAGGATAAAATCGACCAAAATATGAAACATTGGGGACAAAATTGACTGTTGGTTTAAAGTTTGAGGATGTAATTAGTGCTTTTACTTAAATAATAAAATTATGGTCTTGAAATTATGACATTTGGACTAAACTAATATTGAGTTTGGTATGCAAATTAAAAAAAATGGATTAGTTTATGATGCAAAGTGTGCATTGCATGCAACTAGTATATGGCTCAATACCCAATTTTTTTTTAAAGTTTTCATTTTAGTTCTTAGATAATATATATCCAAGGACCTATTTGTAATTTTTTGAAATTTTTTTTGGGTCAATATGTAATTTTTGCAAAATTTGTTATGGTTAAAATTACAAAATAGCTCTAAAGGGTACCAAAGTGTTAATGGAGAATACCACAGGGTACCAAAGTGTAATTTACCCTAAAAAAATATATTACCTCACAATTGTACGCAATTATATGCATATGAGATTATTTTGTTATAGTCAAACTGATTAAACTACCTCTACAAAATTTAACTAATTATGTTATTATGTTATATTATGTTATATATATATATAGTAGTGTATCTAAGCGTTTGTCTCACGTATATATTCTTTAGACTTAAAGTTCTGCATCAATTTAATATATGTTTATTTATGAAAAATGTTAATATTAATTTTTTTATTTTGAAAAAATATAACTTTTTAAGAGTAGTTTTTTTATTTTGACAATTATATCAATAATGTGTTGGATTAATATTTTTAAAGGCAATATCAATATTATTTATAAATCATACTTGTGTTATAATTATTTTTTTATTATGTAGGAATAAAGTATAACTTTTTTAGAGATAAATGTATGTACGTATGAAAAAAATCAAAAGCATATTTGAAAAAAAATACCAAATATACTCTAGATTATTAAAGTCAAACCAAACATAAAAAATGTAATTGACGTACGCACACATTGTTGATACACGCGGTTCAAGCAAATTAATAACTTATAGGCAAAAGACCATTTCGTGCCCCTAACGTTTGCGGTGATTTTCAGTTATGCCCCTAACGTTTCATTTGTGTTAGTTGTGCCCCCAATGTGAAACGTTAGTTTCAATTATGCCCCCAATTGTGGCCCCAAGGTGAATAAAGTTTAGGGTTTTAGGTTTCTGAACCCTACTCTTGCGCACTCGAAGGTGAAGAAAGAAATCTGAGAAATTTAGGGTTTTTGACTGGTATAAGGCTTGCGAAGATGAAGATGAAGATGCAAAAAAAATTGTAGGGTAGTAAATTTTTAGTTTAGAGAATGTAAATCCAGGTAGGAAATGCCATGGTGGATAAAAAATAAATCAGTGATGTTTTATTTATCCAGTCATCTTGCCACATATTTAATTCAGAACAAAAAATTGACACAAGTAAAAAAAAATTGACACATCAGCATTGAGTCAAAATTGGGGGCATAATTGAAACTAACGTTTCACATTGAGGGCACAACTGACACAAATGAAACGTTACACTTGTTATAGTCAAAATTTCCATGTGCAAAATGATCCTTAGGAACAAACTGAAACGAACACCGATTGAAGCTCAAAAGTTCCGAGAAACGATACACTATAGGGTTTTCGATTTTTAGCCGAAACAAACTCCAATCTAGCAATTTTTACATGTTATATGTTCATAATAACAAGATGAACAAAGTCCATAAATCGATTTTCGAAAACAAACAAGAATCAACAAATTCAGGGACCAAAATGCACAAAATCGAGTCATCTTACCTCATAAGAAATGTCATGGTGGATAAAAAAAATCAGGGATGTTTTATTTATCCAGTCATCTTGCCACATATTCAATTCAGAACAAAAATTGACACACAAGTAAAAAAAATTGACACATCATCAGCATTGAGTTAAAATTAGGGGCATAATTGAAACTAAAGTTTCACATTGGGTGCACAACTGACACAAATGAAACGTTAGGGGCACGAAAGAGTGTTTTGCCTAGAGGAAATAAATGGAAAATATGCAAACAATAATTATGAAGCAATGACGAAAAAGATAGAGAAGAAGATAAATCACTTGAGATTACTCGGTAAAATGAGAATATATAATTAAGTTATCAAAGTAAGGACCCATTTGACCAATTACAAATCAAGTTTAACAATAATGTATGAAAGAATTGAAACAATCCCTAATCTACTTGTCTAATATATTTCACAACTAATCGTGTACCTATGAATAACATGAAATACTAAATATGAAAATAATAACTAAAACAGAGAACTCTTCATCAAAGAATGATGAACTCAAGCCATGTCGTCATAAGTTTCCATCGGTATAAAGAGAATTAGTTACTCATGCCCATTGGTAGAGTAAACCGAGATAAAAAGTGTATTCTGGACTGGATTCTGCAAAACTCAACAACCTCTGAAGTGGAGACTGACGCCAGCTATTTATAGGCAAAATTCGAGATTGTGTCGTCGTTTGCGCCGCCAGATCACCATGACGGCTCACGGGATTTTCCTCGATTTTTGTGAAACAGTTTCGGGATATGAGTTTTGGACGACTTCAGATATTTGCTTGGGCTCCAAGAAACGTGCGTCGTTGCTAATTACAACAGCTTATATTCTAGCGCAAAATAACGCAAACCTAATCTTCCTTCTAGAAGCTCTACTGATGCACTGCTGACGTGTCATGTACGCCATTGCTCGCGCCGCCAACTCAGTATGACGGCGCAAGCTCTTTAAGCTCGACTTCAACTTGATTAATTACTCCAACCTTCAGTTATGCTTATATGCTTTTCTTTTGATGTGAAGAGGGTCTGAAACCAGTAAGCACACGATTAAGTAACACTTGTTTTATAAATATGATAAAACACTACAAAATAACACTTTTAGTTATTAACTCAACGCATCACCTTGGTACAAGCTTTACCACATTACTTGGCCATTTTTGTAATAAATAGTGTAGAAAAGGTGTAAAAAGAAGGCCAAATAACATAATCAGATTTGGTCTAATCAAATCACCCACACTTAAACTTTGCACTCCTAGGCAAAGCTACGCAGTAGTAGAAAAGAAATGGAATTCTTTCTTGAAGCATTTGAGGACAATTATTTGAGTGAGATTTTTGTGAGGATTGAGGTTTTTGGATGAGTTCTTGAGTTTCTCGGTGATTTTCGTACGTTTTCCAGTGAGTTTGGGGCATTTTCCGGTGGGTTTTTAATTTCCTACGTTTTCAGTTTTGGTCCCTCTGTCATTTACTTTATTTTGTGTTGTTTTTGTTGGGAAATCACAGAGGGAGCGCAGCGGAAAAAATAAAAATTTTGGACTAAAATGCAAATAAAACTAAAAGCTAACTCTGTGATTCCTTCCAGGATCCACTAACTATGTTTATGTTGGGAATTGTAGGCGCCTAACGCAGCGGAAGCAAAAATAAAATTAAAATAAAACACGCTAGGTCCTAAAATTCCCGAACGGATCCGCTAGTAGAATTTAAAACTTTTATAGATAGTGGTATACCTCACGAGTTTCAATCCTCTGGTTGTACAAGGCGTGTCCAAGGAGCCCACTCCCAGCGTTCTCCCTCTGCCAGTAATCCACACGAACAGTTTCTTCGGGCACCAAGGTGCTAGCCTTCAGTTCTTTTCTCCAAAAGAACTAGGGACCAATCTACAGTGTGTTTGAACTCAAGAACTCCTTCTTGATTCAAACTCCAAAAGGTGGCGCA